>MPNW01000195.1:6088-74986 GCA_011800805.1 Hirudo medicinalis | reverse complement strand
ATTATTATTTCACTAACTGTTATTAAAATCAACTATGACATCACTATAGATAACGAGTAAGGTGGTGGCGATGATGATAGCGGTATTGATGATGATGATGATGACGACGACGACGACGACGATGATGATGATGATGATGATGATGATGATGATGATGATGATGATGATGACGATGACTATGACGACGACGACGATGATTATGATGATGACGATAATGCCGATGACGTCGAAGACGAAGATGAAGATGACATATGATTGAGCGACCCAGCAAGCTTCCGGGTTTTGTATGATTAACGACGCATGCGCAAGTAATAAATGAGACGCATTTGAATCAAATGACCACTTCCGAATTAAGCGCACATCAGTCAAGATAAGCGCTAGCTACCCTGCGTCACATTAATTGGAGCAACTTGATTGCAACAGCGACAGCATTCATTAATCATAATTGGACTTAATATTATAATCATAATAATAATGTAATAATAACAATAATATTCATAATAATAATATTATTAATTTATATATTATAGTATATTATATAATATAATTAATTAATAATATTATTAATAATTAACATTAATATTAATAATTAATAATTATTATTAATAATTAATAATTATTATTAATAATTAATAATTATTATTAATAATTAATAATTATTATTATATTATTATTTATTATTAATAAATAATTATTTATTATTAATAAATAATTAGTACTGTTATATATTGGTCTGAATATTGTAATCATAATATTATTAATACAAGTAGTACTACCATTTTAATATTACAATAACATTATCATTATTAGTTGTAATATTACCTTTTATTGTTATTACTACGAACAACAACTTATGAATACGGTCAAAGTTTTAATAATGATGTCATTAGTGAATTCAAAACACCGGTAATGACTGAGTTTCAAGATATATTTATTCTAAACTAAAAATTTTGAAGGGAAAAAAGTTTTTACTAAAAACTTGTGCAAAATGAAATGGATTGAGATGATTGTTCGGAACATCATTGACAACAAATTCAGTCGTTAGTGCGAACATAACATGAAGTAATAATTATACGTTAATAATTTGCTATAATGTTGTTATAATTCTGAAACAAGACATTAATTGATTTTTATAATTAAGTTTATTTTAAGTTTGCTTTTGTTGTATTTAGAATGTTTATAGGGCTACCTCTGTATTCGCTGATTAAGTTTTTAGCATCCCACAAAATCTCACAAGATCTCACAAAGTCTCGAAAGATCTCCATTATCCAATAATCCTATTCAGCAAATAATCACACAAGTGATCGTTACGCAGTAACTGGCAACAGGGATTGCATAAGTGTGATATTTACAGGTAATATCACTCACTTGTTAACTGAACATTTACTGAATAAAACCAACAATAAACTCGGCATAATTCAAGCCCCGTCGTTAAAAATAATATCATTAATAATACCATCTTATATATATATACATATATGTCTTAAGTTATTAAGTTGTTTAATTAATTACTTAATATCATAAGTTATTGCTAACTTAATAATCTATTGTTATATTCTTATTATTTGCAAATGCCAAACAAATGCAAACAATATTGCCACGGGAGCAAAGAAACATTTTTGAACTTGAGACCTTTTTGCACCCGGAAACATGGGCGAAGAATAAGAAGGAAAAAAAGCTTTCCTTCGCTCATTGTTAGAGTTTCTTCACTCTTCCCTCCCGAGCTTCTTTTGTTTTGTTCGTCAAATTCAAAAAGAAATTAAAAATAAGAAACAAAGGAAGAAAATAAAGGAAAAGAATCTAGAAATTCTAGAAGTTCTTCTGCAGGTGAAAAAGTTCTCAATAAAATTCTTCGGGTTTTCATCGACATTTTCTGGAAGTCTCACGCAATTTAATTCACAATCACCTCCATTCTTACTATCCGTCTATTTCTCCATCCGCCCATCCTTCCGTCCATCCATCCGTCGGACCGTACATTTGTCCACTCATCCACCTAGCCACCCGTCCATCGGTCTACCTACTCAAATATACCAACTGTCCCTCCATCCATCCATTCTTCCTTAATCTAACCATCCAAACAACGATCAATTATTTACGCTGTTGCTTCTAAAGCAATAAAATGAAATAATGAATAAGAAATGAATTAAGAGCATTTTTGGAATTCGAACAATTTATTTAACTTAAGTTTAGGAATTCAAAAGGAAGAATTAAGGTTTAAATTACATCTTAAATTATAAAAAGTTATTTAATTACATAAACTGAAAACATAAATTTAAAACAAAATTTTTTGTTTACAATATAAATTACTTCAAGATGTCTCAGAACGGCATGGAGCCAATATGCAGTTCCTCATTTCCATGGCAAATTTGAAATAAAAGCCTGAAAATTTACATTTACGCCAGCCTTCCTGTTTTTGTGATTTTCAGTGGTTATTTTTGTTTTTATTTTGCATTTCTTATTTTCTTAAATCAATCATTTTTCATCATTTTATCAGTAACATTTTGTATTCAATCATTTTCGTCATTTTTAATTGAAATCATTTCAATTAATTCAAGTATTGTCCGAAATATTGAAGATGACAATGCATTGAAATCGTTGTTTCAGTTGTTCCTCTTCAAGGAAAGAAAATAAATTAGAATTAATAAATACGTTATTTTTGCAAATCCAACCTTCGATGAATGATTTCATTCGGCATTGCTTGAATAATTTCGCTGATTGTACCACGATATAATTTTTATATCTTTAATAAAGATAATCTTTGCAAATTATTTATGGGTCCTCATATAGGATCGTGGGATATGACTGACTATTCAGACGAATTTTTCATTATTGCTGTTTCTTTTCTTTAAAATTTCAAACAACCCAAAAATAAATATTCTAAAATAAATTTAAAATAGACTTCTCCGCAATTATTTGACGTCTGTTAACTTTAGTTTCATTTTCCTCCTGTACAATGCTAAACATTAATAATTAATGCATAAAGTAGAATTAAATATTACACAAGTTAACTACTTATTATGTATTTCCATCCCGCTCAAAATCTCAGAGATATCAAATTGGCCGCCTAATAACTGCAGTGGTTCATTTCTCAAGCTGCTCACAAGGACAGTAAATAAGTAATTAATTTTTATTTCGAATTAATTGCACTTTTAAAATGAAGTGAAGTTCTTTTGCATCCGCTTTTAGCGTGGAACGACTTTCTAATGATATCCTGTGATATCCTTTACGCTCCTCGTCGCTTCCGATCTGAATAAGAATAGCAGGTGCTTGCTTTGCTCGTCGTGTTTTGCCTGCCAAATTGATCAGTCATCCTAATCTATCAATCATTTATCAGATGTTATTTCATCTCATGAATTGCCGATTGCTTTTAAGTTGAAAAGGCGTAATTTTTTGAGGGGATTTTTGAAAACCTTTTTTTGGATTTTCATCTTTTCAGAGATGATTTTTCTAATGTTATACCGATAATGTAGGTTAAATATCGAGATATCAATAATTAAAACAAGTTAATAAACAGATTTATCTATTAAGTTCTTTTTATTTAACATTTTTCTGGGGGTTAGAACCCAAACGCCACCCCGGGTGAATAGACGTGGGGCCCCGAGATTCGCACGAAAATGATTTCACCACAATTTCTCCTCATCTTTCTCTGTCTAATCTAAACCCATTAAGTTTATTTTCGTTCGTGAACGCTGCAAACATTATTCTTAATTCGTTAAAAAATCAATTATTTATTACTATCGATATTGATAGAAGTCAGAAGTTGAGGATGAATGCCAAAGGCCAATAATAGTTTTCATCAGAGACCAAATTCTGCCACAAACATCTCTCACAAGGACTGAGGAAACTCCCAAGAAGCCAATATTTCGTCGATGGGAGAACAAGGCAACTGGAAAATCACCATCCAGTTTGGCAGAAATAGGTTGATGCAGTAAATAGCTAATTGATTAAATTTTAATTGAGTATTAGTGGCAAATATTCGTTGACTATTTAAAACAAGTCAAATAAAATGATGTTGTATAATAATATTTCATAGGTAAAGTGCCTAAGGCAAGGGTAATGAATTTAACACTGGAATAATGCACTTGTAGTAATGACATAAAAGTAACAAATTAGAAATCTCCTTCCAACAACTCAGACGTTTCAGGCCAGAGAGAAAAGTATACAGACTGGTACGACAACCTCAGCATTTCTCAGACTCGAAGGATCCTCACCAGTACCACAGTTCCACACATGGTTCAATTCGAGCAGTATCAGACTCCCAATCTCCATTTATTACCTCAGCCTGACTTGATCGACTGCGGAGGAAGGCATGACGAGCAGAGCACCGCAATGCCAAAATTAATTGGACCTTCCACACTGCCACCAGACCCCTTGACACAAAGTATAGAATTCCATAACTGGCTCAACAGCTCTAACGTCGGCACGAGGTCTCTTACGAAATTTGATGTTATCGCTTGATCCGGAGATCGGCCATTCACTGCAACTTGAAGAGTCTTACAATAGACAGCTTAATATATTTTCAATCATTCTTTTATTTTGTGAAAATTGTCTTAATATGTTCCAAATAAACATTTCCATCACAAACATGATGGTGGAATGTTCCATCTGCAGAAACCAGCCCTTTAAGCTTTAATTTTCAGAAGAGTCTGAAAATGTCATGACATTCACATTAGACGGCAACTCACAAAATAATATTATGCAAATAAATTCAATGTAATTACTTTGTGGACACTTTCAAGGGAAGCAAGAATATGCTTCAATTCAGCCTTGTTGAACTCTAGGGACAATTTCTTTGTACTTCCAGAAGAATTTTGAACATCAAGGTCCAAGCCAAGCAATGGCTCATACATAGAAGCAAGTTTATCACTGGCAAGGCTTAGCTAGGAGTCAGATTAAACATACAAGGAATTGGTTTTTCATTAAAATATATTTTATTGTCAAATTTAAATTTAATATTTAAAAATTTAATATTTAAAAATTTAAATTTCCAATCAAGAAATTGCAAGATCTACAAACTTTAACTTCCCAATCGAAATCTTTCAGAGCAGGAGTCCCGATATTGTTTATGTCGTAAAGAAGCTTACTACGCAAATCATTCCGTCTGATTTCAAGAGCATCGGTAAATGCATTACGATGCGCTGTCGGAATTTCTTTCAAGTTGGAAGTGAACTGCAAAAAAATAAAACTTGAAACATAATCTTGAAATAATCTATGGTCCAGGAGTTTAAATGGTATGCTCCTGAATAAAACAAAATTTATTACAAATGGATTAAAGCTTCTACAATTACTCAAACCATCAGATATTGCAATCAATCTTATCATCTCATTCATACTAGTTGGTTGGTAGTGCCTTCTTTAAAATACAATTACATACAATTTTACTGTAACTCCACAAAGCTTATTTTTGTTTACCTTACAAGCATATGGAAATCATCTCAGTATTTTAAAATTCCCTGGGGTTGGACATCTAGGGTATCAAGATCGTCTCAAGGCATTAAAGCTCAAATCACTTGAACATTGCCATCTTACAGCTGATCTCTGTTTACTGTACAACATAATCAATAATCTGATATCAATTGACTTCATAAAGCATATTCATTTTGCTAATTATACATCCACCAGAGGACATCAGTTTAAACTTAGGCCCAACCTTTGCTCAATAAACAGTACTAAATGCTTTTTCACTAATCACGTAATCAAAATTTGGAACTCTCTCCCCAATGACACCATTTCATCAACAACAGTCGATTAACCTGCCTCGTCAAGACCACAACCTTTTGTACAAATTTGTACTCCCTTCCTTATGTACAAATGATATGTTAGAGTCACAGTTCTCATTTAAAATTTTCTTGTTTGCTTATGAGCAGGTAAGAGGCACTTGTCCTCTGCTCACTTTTGAACTAAATAAATAAATAAAATATAAAAATGCTTATACTTTGAAAATCTACTTTGTAGTTGCAGAATACAAATACAAATTCCAAAGAGTAACATCTTCGATTCCAATTACTCAATTTTTATTTTGTATATACGTGAATCCAAATTTAATGGTCTGTTCATTTTTTTTTATATATTATACCATAGGACAATTTACCCAAAACAAAAATGTCCTTTTAAGTTTTTCAATCATTTCAATCACTTTATGCTTCAACAAATGCTAAATAATCACCTGTTCGGTGTTCCAACTTTCCTTCATCGCCTTTTTGAATATATTTTTTGTTGCACTTTTCACTGCCAACCAATCTTCCAGTGACCAGTAGTTTGTAAACTTATTATTTCCTGCTTTTAAAACTCCTAATTCTTCATCTATGCAAGAATGAAGGAACTGCAAATGAAAGACCTGATTACTTAAACGCCCCTCTTCGGTTATTTAAACAAATCCATCTAATTACCCCTGGCAATCTCTCAAGAGGACATTTTGTTATTAAATCCATAAGTTATGTGAGTAGTCCTTACTTAATTCCAAAATGTAAAAAAAAATCCAAATCGCGAAAAACACAACCCGAGAAACACAACACCTTTGCTACATAAAAGTGAACTTTCACCGAACTAGATCAAAATCAAGATTGGAACCAATTCACAATACTATTTGTCAGACAGATTTCTAAAGTTAGACAAAATTATTTGTAAATGCTAAAAAAAATCAAATACATATTTAGTCATTCAAAATTATTCGAACTCGGGTAGCATCCCATTTATCACAATCTCTCAAAACTATCTTTTAACGACGATGACATAACAGACAGACAAATTCTCAAAAAGTTAATTTAGACGAGGACTTTATCAGCACCGTTCGCCCTGAAACACTTTTCTAAAAGTTCTAAAATAATCTGGAGTCGTTTGTCGAGAACAGAAAACCAGGCAGATTTTAGGACAGGGACGAGAGGATCATTGCCAAGAGAAGATCGAAGCAGTCTGGACAGCTTTCCATCACGCAGCTTCAATAAGTTATTGTATGTCGATCGACGTAGTCTGTCATGAAAGAGCGAAATAAAAACTTGTTCCTGGAGTTATTAAGTTATAACTGGAACAAAATTTAACAAACTAACGTGCAACATTGGTTTATGGGAGCCAGAAAGATTTCTTCCTCAAAACTGTCATAGGAGCAGAACCTGAAGTGTGAAATATTTCTGAGTAATAGTCATTTTGTGAAAATTGTAATATTAATAAATCAGAATCGGTCTACCTCAACTGTATAATAATTTAATAGCAGAATTAAATAAATAACTGATTACATCGTCAAAACCAACTTCATTTTAAGCAAAATTACACTTTTAAGCAAATTTACATTTAAACCATGCTTTACTTTTAATTGAAACAAAAAATAATTACGCTCTTCCGTGGTCCAGTCTAACTGTCAGACCATGGGCAGAACTGTCATCGTTGATTGTGTAATGTTTGCTGTCGAAGTGGTGCATAAGAGTATCCAGAACGGAAAAATCAAACAGATCCAGGTACATTTTGTCGTCTGAATACGGATGGAAGGACGCACTTATTTCCTTGCAGTAACTTCTATCGTTGAAACCCAAGGTTTTCCATCTTAATGAAATGTATAAATAAAATTAATATTTTAATATAAACGAATCACAAAAATAACAAGGTTTATTAACTTGTACCATCCACAGAGGAAAGCACACTACGAAATGATGTCTGACAAAGTGGCGTAGGATTATATATATATATTAATGAAATTAATGACATTAGCTACATAAACCCCCACAATAAAAAAAAAAGTATAGAATTTAGAAAAATATCAAGGTGCATACTGATAGGGGTAGGGCTAGGTAGGGGTAGGTACTTGCCACGGCTACGGTTTATGGCCTACTATGTGACAATATGTGACAGCGAATACTTATTCGTATTAAACTTACGGAGTTTTCCAAATGTTATATTTAAAATTTTATAGAAGAAACAAGATTACTTTTTTTTCTCAACAACTGAGAAGGGCATGAAATCCTCTGGAGAAGTATGGAGTTTCAACTTCCTGCTTATCCAATACACCACAGACGTCTCTACGATGTTGTCTCTTGGACAAATGGTATGTTGGTAGATGCAGTTGTAACACTTAGCAGACAAACAAGCTTCATTTCCTAGTAATGGTTCATTGTAATTTGAGAAATTCACAATAATAATAAAACAAACAGCAATACAGGCAACGCAACTATTATTGTAATCATTTATTAATACATTGTTATTCTACCTGGTGACATAAATTGAAGCAAGTAATAAATTTATTTGTAAATAAATATATGGAGTAAAGGTAATTTGGTACCACCTGCCTTGGTGGTTTTGACTTTAATTTGTTTGGCAACAGCATCAGAGGCAACTGGGAGGATGTCCTTGAGAAGGTCAAACTTTCTGCCTGTTACAAAGGGTGTGTTGTAGAATCCTAAAATTCTAAATGTAAAGGTTGTTTGTTATTAATGAAACCCATATAAATAGTTAATTTAAACTGAGGGTTAATTGATTAACAAAATTGTCAATTAATAAATAACATTTTAACATTTACATCTAATTTGATCTTGCAGTCAGAAATATTTAATAACATTAATTAATTAGCACATTAATTAATTACATTAATTACTTGTGCAAATGGAAGGCAGCAATTTCAGAAGTGGGCATCTCGAACCCATCGTTGCATAGAGCTCCTCTTTTCATGTCGCCCTTGCCTTCCCTAATGATATCAATTTTAAAGTATTTATTAATTAATTCTCAGAAATAACAATTGTTAATATTAACTCAATTTAATCAATTTTGTAATAACTATTCGGGCTTGGTTGAAATGTTCATTCTGAATATATTCAATGAAAGATAAGTAAAAGTATGATAATGAATAGAAAGTAAAAGTTATTACTGGCTGTATTACTTCATTATTCATTATTGGTTGTTTTAAATCATATCGTTTCATTGTTTAAAAATATTTTTTATATATTTTTATTTATATATATTTTTTATATTTTAAAAACGCCACTTGATCTCACCAAACAATCTTTAAGACGACCTTCTGACCTCCCTCCAAAGTTCCAACCCACTTCTCGTTTGCTCCGCTCTCGTAACCATCCGACTGCAAAACATCCACTTTTGTCAAACAAGCTGCGCTCAGAGCACCAAGAACCATTTCGACGCTCGAATCATTTGGATTCCAAAGTCCTTTCCTCGTTATGAGGCGATCAGCAGCTTTCCAGATCCGTGTGAATCTGTTGGTGGATTGCGAACAATTTCCTGAGTAAGACCATGTTGTAGCTTGTACAAATGATATGAACGATGCACTTCTTGGCATTTCAACTTGTACAGATTTAGTATTTCCTATCTTAGAACACGAACACTTAATTAAAGAATTTGAACAACGACTCCAAAAAAAACTTGCAACCTTTAATTAGCTAAATAGTAAAATTCAATTAAAACCATTATTATTTTACAAAAAAATTTTTGAATCGTCCATCCTTCTCATCTCATATTTAGAAACATGATTTACAGCCTCATCATTTTACCTTTCAGACCTTTCGGATCTCTTGGAATTTTTGATGCTTTTATGACAGTGGTCGCCAGGGACTTTGTGGTTCTTGAAAAGCATTGCTAAAGCATCTTTCTCGGCAAATGGGTCGTAACTCATATCGGGTGGCCAAGGAACAAAAAGTCTTTCGTCGAGCGGAGATTTGTAGGCCACGATCCGAACTGGATTCGTACTTTCCAGTTCCTGAATTAACAATTCATGTCAATTCATCCGTTCATTCTGTCATTCATCAATTCATCCACTGATATATCTACCCACCTAAGCTTGAATATGTTTTGGATCAATGAATTGGGTGATAAAAAATATTATAGACTAAAAAGTGATTTATGACAACAGATAAAAATTTATAAATAAGACATGAAAAGTAACTAAGTCGTTTGTAGTATCTTTTTTTTTTTATTATTGGATGGGTTTTCATGCCATTTTACTTAAAACGTGTCATTAATTGTTGAATGTCGGTAATTGGTCTTCAAGGACTTTCGTTAAAATTATTTTCACTTCACATTTTTCATTCTTTAACCTTTTAGGAAACTTATTACAAGTTTGAAACGTTTTGGAAATATTTATTTATTTTTATATTTTAGTTTTTAATTAATTTTAATCCTTTAATTAAATTGATACAAATACTTTGTAAAGCTATTTCAAATGTTTAATGTGCACAGTTTAAGATAAGTTGAAACAACAAAGCGAAATTGAACGACACTCGATTTTTCCGAGTAGTTCCAATTTGAATATTAATTAAAATATTTTAACATCAACCGTTTCTAAGAACAATTACGCAACCAAATATTTGATTAACAGTAGGTTCCACTTGAGGAACTTCAGATATCGAACTTCAAAGAGATATCCGATTGAAAATATGGGCAAAACATCATTTATGCAAACTAAGAAATTAAGAACAGTTTATCATGAATCATCAAAATAACCTCAATGGGTCATTTAGAACAAACAGAACACATTAGAGACTAATTAGAATTCTTGAACAACTTTCAACTTACCTCCTCTAAGGCTTCGTAGTCAATCAGATCCTCGAGTGACACTTGCTCTGGGTGTTCGAAGATCAAGGAGTACAAAAGAATGGAAACCGTGGCCACGAGAAGAATACATGTTTGAATGTCGGAACGATTTGAAAGCAGCATATCCGTAGGAATGGATGAACAGATTAGAATATTTTGCCAACGAAATCCTTAAATAAACTTTTGTTTCTCAGTATTCGTTTGGCATCGTTAAAACATGACTAATAACAATACACGTTTTGACGAGAACGCTAAAACTGCATATCACTGAATCCAAGCTATTTCACGTTTACATAGTTTCACGAATGCAGCCAAAAATATCTCCACCGACTTTGCATTGTTTCAGGTTTGACCGGCTTTTGTATTTTCAATGTGGGCTTTTGAAAAACACGAAGCACGAGGCTTATGAATGAGTTTAAGCCAACGGAGGAGGGAATTAAATGCTGTGCTTTGACAACTTTCTGAGGATATTTGATCAACTTTCTCTCGACTATAAGAGAGAGTTGGGTGACAAATGAACAGTTTCGAGAATTTTTATGCAATCACGAATTGATCACGAATTAGATTTTTAAATGAGGTTGACGATTCTAGATTTTTTAGTTTCAGTAACTTGAGGCAATAAAAGAATATTGACAGCTGTTTTAAACTTTTAAATTACAAAGTTTTAGTTTAAATCGATAAATTTGTAGGTAATAATGATAAAACCATTTGATGACTGACTATGCCGACGACGATGATAATGATGATGACGGCGACAATGGTGATGATAACGTAATGCAAAATATTATTGTAATAAAACTCATTAAAAGTAATTTAACTAAAGCTTAGGAAATCTTTTGGCAAACAGTCAATTAGAAAACCTTTAAAGCTTTTGAAATGTCTCAACCTCATTTCAACGGGAACTTGAGAAATAAAATTAGCAGTCATAAAATTTACAGACATTATTGGTTTTTATTGGACGGAAGGATTGCATCTACATTTCATAAACTATTATCGATATTTACAGAATCGCAATAGCCCTAATTTGCAATATCCAATATAACAGTAAATGTAACTTAACAATGTAAAATGAATTTAAACTTTAAAGCAATAACAAGTCGGGACTAAGTTTGAAGAAGCTGGTTTAATGATTGGTGATAAATGAGTGCTGATAAAACTATTAAAACTAGCATGCCAGTTAATGTTGCCATAAACACATCTCAAAGAAACCTCCTCTTCTGGGTTTAGATTCCAATTAGTCGAAAGCCACCAGGGACGAACCAAAGCAAACAAAGGCTCGACCTGTCTTCCACCATGACTGACGGATGACTTCGTCCCAAGAGACCATCTTAAAGAAGCGTGTCCAGTCGTCCGTGACGATGTGGTTTATTAAAATCCACTTAGCAATTGAATCCTCTTTATTATTGATTATCCTCTTTACAGGCTGCTGCCATATTTGAGAACTCTAGCTGTTATGAATAATTTTATTTTCATGATTTGACCGAAAATTGTGATAATTAAAATAGCCGAAGATGTTCAAAGTTACAAAAGAGGAGATGACTCTTGGCCCACGTCACGGGCTGGTTGACAGGAGTAAAGCATGACACGAAAGTCAATTAAAACAAGCGTGACTATGCAGGAAAATTGGAACTCAAGAGAAACAAGTAATTGGCGGAGAAACTGAAGGATTTTTCTGATCCAATGTGCTAAAAGTTTCAAGAAATTCTGCGTCCAAATACTGGTCATTTCGTTCTGGACGAATAATTGAAAAAATCATAAGTTGTGATATTATTTGTGACTGTATTTTGGAACTTCCACTGATATATTTACAACGTGAGTATTACTCTTAACAGATTGTAGTGCTTGTTGTAATGTAATGTTGGGGTTATAAAGCATTTATTTCATGCAGATTACATCTTCCTCCTGTTCATAAAATGATATCGAGATATCAAAATCAGGGATAAAGGTGGCTTTGAACTTGAGGAGATATTAAAATAAGGCAGCGTGACCAAAGGAAAGTGAAACATGAAACCACTCAAGCGTGACCCCATCACAAACACCTGAGGCCCGCGGGATTCCCTCGGGTAGCCTGCCTCTTAAACACTCAGGAGTATTTTGTTGTTGAACCTCAACAACGTGATAAAAAATCATTTATTTTATATACATCTTAATTATAATAATCATCTTAGATGTTATTAAAATAACATTTTATTTGTTTTATTTATTCCAATTGGAAGAGAAATACGTAAATAAAAGGAATGAAATACCAGCTCAATTACTTAAATATTTTGTGAAACAATTTTTTGTTTTAATATTCATGTAATCATTTAATTGATCAGTAATTGAATGTAAACTCATTAAAATTACTGTAGATAATGATTACACTGTCTTGTCCAGAAACATTTGTTTGCATTTTAGGTATGCTAGCTTCACATGAATATGTTTGTAGATGGTTTAATGATTTTAGAATTTTAGAGCGGAATTTTGGTCAATTTTGGTATTTAAAATCTTTCACCAGTAATCACTTACAGAAATCTGTGCCAATTGTTTTCACAATGCTCGCACTTCCAATTCTGGTGCAATTTATAAGTTATTGCGTAATAATCAATTAATTAAGTAATAGTTAGCTAATCGCTTGCAAAACACCAGCGATAAACTTGTCAACGAGTTCACGGCATGCGCCACAGCGTGTTAAATGTCTTAACGTTCATTGGCTGGCCATGCCCCTGTCACCACCTTCTTAATTGGTCAGTTACCCGAACAGCGGCAATTTCAGGCCTCGCACATGCAAATATACATGTACATTATCCCTGCCTTAAAATACCAAGCTCTGGTTTTTCAAGACTTCCGACTTCTGTCCTGTTTGGAGGAAAGATGGTTCCCTTCGCCTGGAGAATGATGAACTTGTTAGATAAAAGTTTCTTCATGAGGACTGCCCCTGTACTTGCTCCTTTTCTCGTGCACCATTTGGGAACATCTGCTGAAGTTTTGACTACTTTTCCTCTTCTAATTCCATCAAACGGATGTCATCCCTTCGTTCCTAGCTGTTTCGAATCGACTGCAAATAACGGTACTGAAAGAAGAACTGAAAATGAAGTCAGAGAATGTTTCAGTTTAAGCAACGACAAAATTTGTGTCTCCGGTCAGCAACAGATACAACAACCAGATACTGTCGCAGGGGATGTAGAAAGTTCGAAGATTTCAAAATTGTCCACCAGAGCTTCCGAGTTTCTCATCGAAAATCTGTTGAAGGGGAGCAACAAGACAATGTCCATCAACAAGTAGGCTGACGTTTCATTTGAATTTCAAAGTTAAACTCATAATAATAGTTTTATTGATTTCCTCTAAAGGAGGGCATTTATGTTGATGTTAAATTGATATAAATCAAGTAATCAATAAATAAATTAATTAATTACTTTTGATGACTAATAGAATTACAATGCTGCGGACTCGCTTCTTGTAAATGTCTTATTGTTAAGTTTGCGGAAATTCTTTACCTTGAAAGCCTTAAAGATTTTTCGTCAGGCAGCCCTTTAAGTCTGTCAGAAATTATGTCAATTGTTTGTTACATGATGTTAATATTTTATTTAATTTGAGAAACACCGATGAAAATTAATCTTAATTTAAATAATAATAAAGATAAGATGTTTTGAGATATTTATTTAAATAAAATCAATTTATGCAACAAATTTATTATGCACAGTTATTAATGTTAACTATTTATGCAAATGTTCGCACAAGAACATAACTCAGGACAAGATAATTTGTGATGCATTTATAACCTTTGAAGGTGTCATCTGATTACGCAATTAACTCACTATGAAACCATGAAACTAGGAAGCAACTATCCAAACCAATCAAATAGAAAAAGATTTAATTGAGGTCATTAATTGATTTAAAACAATTTGGTCATTCAAAATGTTGAAGTTGATTAAAAGTTATTAAAAGTCTTCATCTTATTTCAAGTTCCACCTCCTCAAGTGATGCTACTTCGCAAGAAACTTCGTCACCGATCAGGTTAATTAATATTCATTTTAGCGGTGGGTTTGGTCAATTTGTGAATAAATTGATTTAAATTTGTGTTTGTCCAATTATCGTAGGAAGCACAAACACGGATCATCTCAGAAAAATGTTAAAGAATTAACAAAGTTAGTGCTTCTTGCTTTTGGTTACTTCTTTATTTTTGGTCTTTATTATTGTTTTTGACATTTACCTCAACATTTTTATGAAAGTTAGAAAGTAATGGCAATGACCAATAACTAAAAATAATAATAATAATAATAATAATAATAATAATTAGTATAATTAGCGATAGTAACAAATTTTTAAAAATTATAATCCACCTTCAGACAATATACTTGCAAGGTTTGCAAGATGAAGTTCACAAAGTTCTACAACCTGAACGTTCACATGAGGAAGCACACGAACGAGAGGCCTTACAAGTGCTCCACATGTGCAAAGGACTTCAGAAGGAAGGACCATTTGAAGGATCACGAGTGAGTCATTGGTTGATGGTTTGGAAAATGTTCCATTTCGACAAACACTATTTTTCATTTATTATTGTGAAAAAGCTATTAATTAAGGAAGAACGAGAGAACATTTTATATAAATTCATAACTTCGTTAAAAAATAACCATAACTATTTTATAATATTATAAATTATTAGGAAAGTTTTTATTTTAATCACGAAGTAGTCGATTTTTAATCAAATATTCCTTGCTACCCCAGATTCATACACTCCTCTAAAAAACCTTTCGAATGCGACGTGTGCAGGAAAGGTTTTTGCCAGTACCGAGCCCACGACAACCATGTCCTACGTCACCACCCGATGTCACCAACAGCAGCCAAAATTATAAGCAAACGGAACAAGAACAAATCTTAGTTCCTTTTTAGCCTCGTTCCATGAAATCAATTGTAAATAGTAGTTCGCCGGAGTTTTTTTTTAATAAATAAATAAAAGTTTTTTTTATCAAGTGGAAAGTAGTTGAAACACAAGTCCAGTAGCCACTGCTTTATACAAGCACTTTTTTCGTTTATATTAGGAATGCATTATTAGATTAAGTAAGTCATCCAATATAAGTACTTTCAATATTTATTCAAATAGCATGGAAATATACTTCAAGGCACAAAAGATATGTTTCACAATTCTTAGAGCCTGTTACAATAAGTATTTCGGTTTTTATTAAAATACCAGCAAGTATTAAATGCCGGTGACAAGGTACATTATTATTATATTATTACACTAGGCATATTTAATAATACCGGATAATTATGCGTAAGTCAAAGGGTTCTGCAAATTGCTTAAACGTGTTCAATGTTTTCGTACTAATTAAAAATTACCAAACAACTTAAATAAAATCTGAAGTACGTATATTGAAATAAATATCAATAAGGCAAAATGAATCCAATATTTAGGGTAGGCACAAACTAAGCAGGATTTTAAGGTTTGTCTAACTCATAAACTCATAAACACAAATATATTATATCAAACATTTTTAAATTCTTAAAAAATGGTTCAATCCTGGTCTTCTCGGGACGAATGTTTCATACTTAGACAACGAAATTGGACTTCAGCGACCCTGTCGGACCAGTTTTTCCATTGACATTTGCCTCACGGGTGTGCTTCGTTGACTCCAGGGCGTCCTGCTTTCTTAAGGATTCTTCCAGGACTTCAATGTCCCCTGGAAATAAGTTATTTTTGAAATTTATTTTTGAAATTATTACTTAATTAAGTCAAAATCAAGGCAGCCCAATTAATTATTTTAATCTGACTTGAGATTATTGGAAACATTTAGAATAAACTCATAAAAGATAAGCATCTGGCAAAGTAAATACAAATATGCGGATTATAAATTTAGAACGATTTTTTTAGAAATTATTGAAATTAACGGATATTAAAGATAATAATTATTGAATAATTTAATTATTTAATTTAATGTATTATTTAATAAAATTATAATAATTTGAATTTATTAATTTACTAAACCTCGAAGCTTGGACGCATAATTAGCAATCTGCCGAGTGTTGTCAAGAGCCTCCACTGATGAAGTGTAAGCGTTGTACCTCACAGCAAACTTTCTTGGGATCGATTGAGCAAAACGTCTGCAAATTATTGGCGAATTCCATTATTAAATATTCATTTTGTTTTTTTTAAATAAATTAAGGTCAGATCAACATTTTACAACTTGAGCGAGGTCAAGAGGTCAGTCTTAAGGGAGCGCCAGCTTATTTAAGTTATTTGTAAGAAAAAGCAAATTTTCAACATAATTGCGCATTATTTTCAATATTTCAAATGACACAGTAGTTTGTAATCATTTGACATTATTTTGTTGATCAGACTAACAAAGCAAAGCAAAAATCCATACAAAGCATACAAACCTCATTTTGGCTTTGGCAACAGTGAAACTGTCAGTGCAGTAATAAATGGGTTGAAACTGGGTGATCGGATAAGGCTGGACAGCAGTCACTTCTGGATCAAAATCTTTTATTTGTGGTTTCCCGGACAAGCAATACTGATGGAAAATATTCGCAGATATTTTAAATTTATTATATATAATATAAATTAAATATATTAACAAGTATTTATTATTTTCAATTTTTATTTTATTATAATAAAGTAATTCGTAACTGTATTTATTTTTATTTCTAATATTAATATTATACTAAGATTTGATATAATTAAATAATAATGTTATTATTTCGTGAACGAGCCAAATAATCACTGGATTGATGAGTTATATAAGTTCCAACCCTTAAACCTCTAAAAGTATTTTTTATTTTTTCCTGTCAAAGCTCCAAAGCTATTGTTGATGAATCTCCCACGAACAAAAAAAATCGTATGATATCGGATGACCGATCAAAGTAGAAATCTTGCACAGCAATGATTCATCAACTAAGAAGAAGCAGTCACCAGGACAATCGAAATACCTGGAGTTCACCGAATGAGGAGAGAAGACCCGCTCCGTAAGCCTTCAGTTCTCCGTTTTGCCTGCACAAACCAAACTCCACTGTGAACCAGTAGCACTGTGAAAAGTACATGGTATGGATTCTCAAATGGAAATATAATTAACTGGAATTATTATATAATAATAAATATAATTAATTATCAAAATGTAACTAAACAAATAATATGCGTAACGAGATATATCTTGATAAGATTTGAAATAGCATATTTACATCAAAGGTTCCAGCATTTCCTCGTTTAAAAATAATTTCTAACGTAAGTAATAATAATAATTATTATTATTATAATTATCGACTAAGATTAAGGTCCAATATTATTACAATAATTATAATTATTCATTCAAAGCGAAACGAAGTGAAATGACTACTCCATACCGTGGCAAGTTGCTGGATGTACTCATCAGGAGCTCCAAGACTGGCAAGTCCAATTTCTTGGGAGAACTGAGCGAAGGATTCATCGGCAAACAATGGAACGTGACCGAATAATTCGTGACACACGTCCCTACAATTAAGTATCGATTAGTTGATTAATGATTTTAATTAAGTAATGATATAATTGAATAATTAATTTAGTTAAATATTATTTTGTTGATTAATTACTAGAATTAAATAATGATTTGTTGATTAATCATTTTATTTGTGAATTATTTTAGTGAGATGTCAATTTGACGATGAATTTATTTTGTATTTATAAGGAATATTTTACTTCTGTTAAAAATAGTAATTAATAACTTTAATACAATGAGGTTCTCCAAAAGCTGACTTCTCCAATTCACTTAATTACCCTGATTTAACACAACATAACATAATTACAGTGGTTAAGAAGATCGAGATCTGTGTTGTAACTACTCTAATAATTATTAATATTAATATTATATATATTATTATTACATATTAAATAATATTATTACTAATTATTATATAATATATATTAAATTATTATTATATTAGATACTAATTAATAATTACATATAATATTAATTATATAATATAATTATATAATATGCTTAACTGACCTTATATAATAATTTTTTAATAATAAGTTAATTCTAATTATTATCTATTATTAATATTATTATTAGAAAATAATTATATAATAATTAATAATAATTAACTATTAGATAATTCTCTACTACTATATAATAATTAATAATAATAATAATAATAATAATTAACTATTAATTTATTATTTTAATAATTATTATTTAATTAAAATTTATTATTAATATAATTATTATTATTAATATATATATAATACAATTATATATTATTAATATATATTATTAATAGAATAATTATTATTAATAATTATTATTAATATATTATAATATAATTATATATTATTAATATAATAATAATTATTATTACATTATTACATAATTATTATTACTTAATTAAAATTACGATGGTCCAACATCATCAGTTTAATTACCAACAAAAAGTCTGTACACTAACGGTTCAGGGGTGTACATGGGAACAGACGGGTGTCTAATGTACTGAGTAGAGTGGAATACTCTGAACGCAAGTCCTGCCAAGAAATCTCTTGAGCTCAAAAGGCCTGCCACAGGGCGGAGTGTAAATCCAGTGCAATCTGGAAGAGGCAAAATAATATAGATTTAAAAAGTAATAAATTTAATAATAATAATAATATTAATAATAATAATAATAAAGAGAGGTATAATAATAACGCTCACTTTTCAAAACAAATTTCGCCAAATTTTTCCATGCTCCATACAATAATGAGAAGACCACTGCTTAACTGACCCTTCAAAAAGTTGGAGACGTCCTCTAACTGTGGTATATTGTCCTCCCTGAAGCCACAATTCTCTCTCAGCAATGGAAATATATGGTTGAACTCCTGACATGCATGGTTGGGGTACAATTTCGTCAGCTCTCGATAGATGGTACCCCTGTTCAATCAAGATTAATTATGTAGTTGTTACGAAATTATTTGTAATTACAATATTATCGAATAATAGTTTAGTTTTTGAAGCAATTCAAAAAAACAGTTTTATTTACCTCGTTGTTAAATATAATTAGAGTAATTTCATTAACAAAGTAGAAATGTTTTTAATAAATATAATAAATTTAATTAGTAATAAATAAAAATAATTACTTAGTTTTGTATTATTGTATTGTTGTATTGTTTGAAATACCAACCATGTTTTGATTTCCTCTTCGTTATATTCTACCCGTGGTATTGGCTGTCCACTAAGAACCAGAATTTTCATTTACAATTTAATAATTGATTTTATGAAATAAAATTATGATTGAACGAGTTAGTTATTATTGGAAGAATCAAATAAGAACTTAAAGAGTAATATTAGTCTTTAAATAAAATCTAAAATTTATAAAATCTATTTATTAAATAGATATTTGTTGGTTAATTGTTATAAGTAAATACTGATTTGTTGGTTAAAATTTTAAATAAATACTGATTTCTTGGTTAATTATTTCATTTGTAACTTATTTTTATTTGTAACATCCATGACGTTTTGAAATTCTCACTATCTGTAATTATAAGCGATGTCCGCAAATAATTTCCTTCTAGCCCTGTAAGTCTCGTCTGTGAATCCCTGAACATTAAAATATAACAATTAATTTTAATTTGTACGTTATTAACGCCAATTTATAAATTTTATATTATTTTCCATTAATATTAATATTGTAATGACATTGAGAATGATAAGCATAATTTCTGTTTATTAATAAATCTTTGGTTTTATTTTGCAAACACTTGTAACTTTGAAATACGCCTATAGAGTACTATATAATTATAATTATATAATAATATAATATTATAAAATAATAATAATTATTATAATCTCAATCAACACAAAGCGATCTGAGCATTTGAAAGTTAGAATAAATATTCAAATAATTCTCATTTTGCCAAACAATATAAGAAATTAAGTTAGTAAATCGAAAACAAATTCATGTTTACAGGGTGGTCAGCATCCAATTCTGATCCATAGCTTAGAATTTGATTTGCAAATCTATCCAATTCTTGAATCTTGCGCGGAAACCAAGGAACTAAAAGGGAGATAAAGTGAATGTATTTATTTGCACAAATTTCTTAATTAGCAACTAATCGAATAATTAGCTAAATGATTATAAGGAATCACAAAAATGCAATTCAATTTAAAGAAAAAAGACTTTTGAAACTTATCGTAATGTTCCAATAAGTTTGGGTTAAGTAGTCATTACTTTGATATAGTTTATGATGACAAATAAAGCAATAATTTGTAAATATTTCCAAAAATTAATCAAAAATATTAAGCTAATTGACAAAACAAACCAGCGTCATGAAGTGGCTTATCAATGATTCTGGATAAAACAGTCACATGATCAGCTACTGTTCTCAGGTCCATCAGGGCTTTCTCAAGGCTGCCCTTGGAGTTGTCACAGTCCACGAAAAAGTCATATTTATTTTTGCTGCCTTTGGAAGGTCGTGACTCGATGTGGAGAAGGTTGACATCGTGTCTCTGGTTAAGCAAACATTGATCGCATTACAGAATTTTGTTAAATTTATTGCTTAATATTCAAATTTATTTCCTTAGCTTCATTGCTAATGTCGAAAAATTATTATAATTAAATCAAATTAGCCACCTTTGTTGAAAGTGCAGACGACATTAAGCAGAATGAGCAAATTATTAATTCAATGAGGCGCAAATATCAAAGGAATATCTTGAAATTTTACAAATCTTTGATATTCCAAGATACAGTCAAGCAGCACACAGTATTTGTAATGTAAAGCAATGCAAAGAATATGTTTGTCGACAACATACATTACGTATGTAATAATACAACATCTATTAGATGACTTACCTCAAAAGCTTTCAGGCTTTGGCCAGTGCCCCTACGCCTTCTTCGACTGAGAAGACAACCTTCGTGCAAGATTCCAATTCATCAGGCTGGAGTGCTACGTACAACGAAATTATCTTACGAAAATAGTCAGCACAGTTTGTTAAAATGCAAAACTGAGTCGGACACAGCGAATACTGATAAAAATAATAAATTATTGTAACAATTGATTTATTTTAAATTGTGGAATTTTTTAAAACATGAAAAAGTATTGAAATTATACGAATAACAAACTTTGTAAGCTTCGTTCATAATCTCAAATATACTTCAAAGTTATGCAGTCGCAATGAAACACACGAAACCAAAGAGCCAAATGCTGGCGAACTGTTAAACTACTGTCAACTGCATGGGTTAAGAAAGCCAAACCATGCTTTGATGAACTTAGATCGGACAAACCAAAGTTCAAAGTCATTCAAAAAATTTTACATATTTTTGCTTCTAAATTTCAATCCGCAAAATGTTGGGAACGACTGCACAAATGAGCTTTATCGTCACTTACATTCGCAATAACGATAATAATGTCATTAATAGCAATAATATCCATAAAAACAATAATTGAACATGATTAAGGTTAAATGGTAAGGTTAACATTTCTGATTTTATTATTTTATTATTTACGAATAACATTACTCAAAGCACGACATTCTAACAAAGACAAAGTACGAAATACCTGAGAAATTTCGTCCATGAGGAAGTTTAAAAATGAAGTAATTAAATAATAAATGAGCTGCTAAAAGAATTGTTCCAATTTAAAGGACAAACTCCAAACAAGTGCAGGTTGAAAAGAACCTTTCATTGAAAGAGGGGATTGTGGCAACAATTTAAAGCAACAAATGTTTGCCAAACACACATTCTTTTGACGTTCATTCGGCAGGATACAATTGGCAATATTTCATCAGATTTGAATGGTGACAAGATTATGATTACAAAATTAAAATTTTAAATTAATCTCAAGATTATTAAATGTAAATAAATAAATTATTTTTTAAACATTATAAAATTTTCGTTGCTGTTCTTTTTTTTTAAAGCGAAAAACAGATCTCCGAGCACCTGAATCAGTTAGCGTCAAGGACAAAAGAAGTTTCATCATCTTCATTGTTGTCATTGTCAGCTCTCAAAACATTCCCCCCTCCTTACATCATCGCAGATGATTTAATCGGCACAGTTGAGTCGACCTCTTTGTTTTGTTGTTGTGTTTGTATGATAAATGCAAATTCATCAATCGCATCTCTTATTTCATCAATTTATTATCTAAAATTTCATTTTCAACATCTAATTTTGAATTTGTAAGAATTTTAAATTCTTAAAGCAAATAATCGAAAAGATTATTGTTTGCTAATTTCCCATAAATACCTCCAAGTCGAATCCATTATTTTCATCCATTTCGAGGAGTTTCAGAAAAAATAATCATGCAATCGGTGTGCAGTTTGTTCTTTTAAAGAAGGAAATAGAGGCGCAATTATGACATTCCCACGGAGATGTTTCTAAAAATAAAACTACAAACATGCTTTATGGGCCAAACCTTCGTGAACTTAAATCATAAATTTACACCAAAAATTTACTTCGCGCCTTGGTGGTCCATTGAAAGTTTAGTTATTTGAAGCTAATTGCTAATTTAAAGCAAAAAACACGTGTTAATTGCAAATGAAAATAGTTTTACAATGCGAAAAAATACATCCTACGCCAAAGTTCATCACAGCGAAACCAGCTGACTTTGGACTCCAAACTGTTGCTCGGCCGAGGATCAAAGAACTAATGAAACCCAAAGTTTCATCGGAAGATGAGGAGGAAAAATGTCCATTTGCCATTTTTGCGCCTTTAGAACGCAATTGATAAATTACGAACTCAGCACTTTGAAAGACGTCAAAGGTTCGACAGTTGCGTTTTATGGCTTCTCAAATATAGGTTATTCAGTTTATTATTTTTTTTAAAGAAAGGTTTTTGGGTCCGTTGTGCAAACTGCATCAACAAACAAATGCAATGTCATCATCATCATCGCAATGGAAATGCTGTTTATGTCTCGAACTTTGAATTTATTTTAAATTCAACCACCTGTAAAGGTCTAAAGAGTTTTTGCCAGTTTCCTTAGACAGGTACAGATTTCAAAGTCTTCTCAGCATTAAGTTTTGTTAAAGCACTACACAAACTAAAAATGATAGCAAATGCATTGAGCAAGTAAAAGAAACAAATTAAACTGCTTGATCAATTAATTTTAGTTAATTAAACAAGAACGGAATAATATTCATGCTCACACGTAAACCATTACCACAATTCTAGTCTCCAAATCCAAACCACCAAGCAACTTGGACCTTAAATGCAACTAAACAGTCTTACTTAATAAACTTACAGTCGATCCCAACAGCACAGATGATTGCCTGGCAAGATCATCCAAATGACGAAACAGTCAAAGATATTATTTTTACAAATATTTCCTAAATTATGAGATTTTTGTTTAAACATTCATGCTTCAGTGGTCTCAATATCAAGACCACATCTTATTTTGTCATGGCCATGGTTGACCGACCAACACAGAGGCATGAACTGAGGATTCATTGAGGTCAAAAAGTGCTGCCTCCACAAAACTTCAAATTCCTCCAACATCTCCTCAGCAAGAACACTTTCCATGACCTTCTTTCCATGCTCTTCGAAATCCTTGTTCTTCTCTCTCCTGAAAATAATGAAATGAAAGGATACATAAATATCTATCAGTACCATGTCTATGAAAAAGAAAGAAAAGGGGAGACAAATCTTGGATAAAGAATTAAATGTACCATGACATGGTTAATATGATATTAAGTGCGAAATTTAATTTAATATGGATTTAGCAGTCTTTTGTAAACATTTATTATTGAATTTCTTTGCATTTAAAGTATTACACTCACTCTTTGGCGAGATCGAGACCTTTCTGAATGATATCATTGGTCACCTCGTTGACTTTGAAGTAATCCATGAGAACTTCCTTCAATTCCTCAATTCTGGCAGTTGGAATTTTGTTGGAAAGACTGTCTCTACTAAGAGCTCTGGAATTCATTTAATGTTGTTGGAAATTTTGTAAACAAATCACATTTACCAAGACATGATGAAGCATACAAAACACTCGACACCTCAATAACAACACAAATGCAAACTTGTTGACTGAATGCTTACTGGGCTGATGACTTGACTTTGGCAATGTCATTGGATTGGCTGAGGTACTTGTCACACCTGATCTTCGCATTGTACTTGTCGGCAAGCTTTGCTTTGATTGGGAGGTCCAGCTGGTCGCTCAACAAGTGGCAAGGCACACACATCAGCACGACATCGTGGGACTTGTGCTCTTTTGAAATTGCAGGAAGATGTCTAAATTGAAAGGAGATCATTTAATAAAACATCAATAAATTTGATTAAAAAATACTTCATTAACAAATGCTTAACATAAATTTAAATACTTGAAATTCAACAATTGAAATAAATTAAGATGATGAAGGTAGATGATTAATAATAATAATAGTCAATTTATAATGCGCCATTTGCATAGCATCAGAGCACTGGACGTGAATGAGGTGAAGACAAACTCACTTCTTGTACTCGTGTGGAATGATGAACTTCCTCATGTAGGAATCCTGCTTCCCACACACAACGCAAATGTTGTCCTTCTCCTGGAGATAGTAATCCTTCTGATTCGTCGGTCTTCCCGAAGGTTCGAACAGCAGTCGAACGCACAAAGGATCGTCGCTCATTTTCTCTGGGAAGCAAACAGGGACGGAGTTTGTGAATTTTCAAAAGCCGATTGCTTTCGTAACTTTTGCCATCTTGCATTTAATAAACATTTCAGAGAAGGTCAAAGACGAGGCAAGACTTACGTCCTTCGAGATGTAACAACCACGACAACCAGTGGCATGTCAATCATGTAATAGTCGACAATTAAACAAAACTAATCTAATGAAATGTTCGGCTAATTTAAATTTAAAACAATTAATTTCAATAAACATCACAATGCAAGCCATCTTGGATTAAGTAGAAATTAACAATGAATATCTTAAGTTACAGACCACCCAGGTTCTTGTCAAGGTACCACTGTGCCTTTTTGACGTCGCAAGTGCACAGCAACTGGCAGTCCGTGGAGTAGAGTTTCGAACCATGGTAGAGAGGTGACCTTCGAACCGCATAGGCACGACTGGTCTTCAATTCCTTCGTCCCCTGCTCCTTCTTGGAAGCATGATTGGACTTGTCTGCGTTCTGAAGATTTCCGCGACGAAGGTCGGTTTAAAAGGAGATAAAAATTAATAATTAACATTGGTAACATGTTATTATCAAATATTAATTCATTGTCCTTCAGGTTTTACATTCCTTAGGAATACAATAAAATGACAAGTTGTTAGATTTAAAACTCAAAGTAATTTTAAGTTCATCGAAAACAGCACAAACATTATTGGAGTTTACTTTATGTTAATTATCAGTAAAATCTATCAAAGAGACGAATGACTAGAGATTGATGTTTTCATTTTTTTAACAATTTCATGTGCATTACTTGAGCATATTATAACTTGGGTATTAAATATTACTATTATTATTAATAAAAACCAAAAACAAGTGATCATGAAATACGTGATTGACTGCAGTAAACTTCAGATCAACAATGCCTTGACACGTTGCCAACGCCAACTGCTTTGGACAATTTCCATTCTTTCCATCCAAAGAAACCATATGTTGCTCATTCAGACCAAAGTTCTTCTGCAAGAGGCTGAGGAAAATCTTCACTGCAACCAAACTGTCAAGGGCAGCATACAGGATCTAAAATTAGCATGTTCGCATTAGCATAATCAATAAATAATAATAATCTCTGCACTGACTTTATAAACAGCAACGAACCAAAAGGAAATGGTTATAATTTAACATCAACCAATATTTTAATAATCATCGTGCGATAATTAACTTACTTGGCTTTCGCTCAACTCCTCTGTTTCCCAATTGCCACACCTGACCTTGAAGCTCTTGACCAAATCCACATCCAGAATCTCCTTTGCCATCCTCTTGAGACCCTCTGGTCTGGCACGAAATGAGACGAATATCAATTTAACTTTTTGGTCGGATCATTCCGTTAAGAATTATTTTTAGTAATTAATACTTTACACTGTCTTGTAATTGCTACTGTTATTGCAGATAAAATATTATATTGATGCCTAATATAAGTGATTAACATTATCGCAATGTGTAAATGTAGTTCATTTATGTAGCGCCACATGCATAGCATCAGAGATGCTTTTTGTTAACCATTTACATAGCGCTCCTTCCAAAGGGTGCTTGTGGCAGTGCAGGCTGGGTTTCGAACACGACACATTACGTCCGTTGCCATTACCTGCACACCATAACAAATAATAAACAAATGTCAATGCAACATATTGTAAACATATAGCAACATAACGACTGTAATATTCATAATGCAATAATATTGTGATAAGTACATTAAGAATTTCAGTCCTTCACCTGTAGTTGAGTTTTGTGCACCTCAGAACGAAATTCCTTAGATCCACGAATCCAAAGCATTTCAAGTTGAAGTCCTTCATCAGTTTTTCACTGTCCTCGATCGACGCCACCCCAACTTTTAGGATTCTGTCGACAAATAAATATCATTGAAAATGCTGATGTTGTTGTCATAAATTAGGTAAGATCCCTCATGGAAATATTATTATTAATTGCAAATCATTTATCCATATTATTCAATGTTTAATCAATATTCATTTAAAAAGTGACTATCTGAAAGTAATTGGTTAACATAATTCCTGATTCACACTAAATGTCAATAATTGAAAAAAAATCCTGCATTGTTGGTATTAAGAATGCAATATTATGAATTAATTCAATTTTCCAATGAAAACATTCGATTGCCTTTTGTCCGACAGAAGGTCCTTAAAGGTGCTGGGAAAAGAGCCTTCGTTCTTCGAGAGCAGACGAGTCCTCACGAGGACGCAAACGCCCGACAAGCTGGACAGTTGCACGAGGGAAACGGGGTTCCTCTGAACCTGTGTTATCCACTCGCAATCAATTCCTAACACCTGTTTAAGTATGATGATAATAATAACATAAATAAGCTTGTTAAGGAATACTGGTTAATTTGGTTTCCAAGTAAAGTTTGAGCCTGTGATTAACAATAAGAGTTAATAACAGTTGTCAATAATTGCCATCAATTTGACAGTTTTAATGCTAGCAATTATATAAAATATTTTTCAATTTTTAACTTTGTTTTGCTGTGCAAGTGCCTCATTTAATGGCATGCTAAACTGAATTTCAAGTGAAACATGTTCCACTATGTCTGACCAAGAAACTTGCAAATCAAAGATAAAATAATAAAAAAGTAAATAATGAAAAGGTGAAGACTTAGAATTAAAATATTCACAATTTAAAAAAAATAACTATTAAGTGTAAGAACAAACTATCTCACAGGAAATATTTTGAGATCTTGCGACAGCTTCTCCCAAGCTTTTTCCCACTCTTCATTGTTGGTGACCAAAATTATCGACGAAGGTTTCAGAGACTTCCATTTTTTCTTGAGCCAAGTTATGATGTAAAATCCAAGAGCACCTGATGGTTAATGATGACGATTTAGTTGGTTGAGGATCCATTAATGAGAAGGTTTGATTTTTATTTAGTTAAAATTAATGCAAAATGTGTTTATATTTTTTGGCCACATTTTTTTCTTTCTTAGAGTTTGTTAGAATGATTTGTTGATGTCTAATGAATGTTCTCATTGGCTGTTAGAAATATTGCTTGGTCCACTTTAATGGAATGATAATCTCTTAATCTCAAAATTAAACACATTTCCAATGCGCTTTCATAAGATTATCGACGAATTCTAATCAATCTAGAAAATTTGAAAAAAGCCATACAAGTTTAGCAAAACAGAAATAGGCATAAAACAAAATAAAGTCGTTAATTCGACAAATCGCACATGTTTTAAAGGTGATTATGAGCGCTTTTAAAAAAATTTGCAACTTTCCTTTAAATAATCATATATTAACTCATAAATTTAGCAGTGAAGTTAAGTTGTTTCTGTCCAAAATATGTTTAGCTGTTTACCAATCGCTAATCCAGTAAACGACAAACACAGTTTTCTAGTGGTGATCATTTCATAAAGTAATTTTCAAACAAAATATTAAAAAATCCTAATCGTATTCAGCTGCAAATGCATTCGATATATCGCCTTAAAAGCAAAGCATGGACTACAACAGAATTAAATTCATTAAAAATTTGTGATCACTATACATTAAGTTTTACCTATAATTCTAATTTCTTCTAATAAAATATGAATTTACTACATCATAATAATAATATAAAAAATAATATAATATAAAAGCAATAAAATCAGGCAGTAATTTGCCCAATAAAGGCTCAATTGTGACTAGTTATAAACAAAAATTACACGAGTTGATACCACAACCAAGCAGTTTAAAGCAATTGTTAACGTAAGCCCCAAATATCTAAGTGCATTTATGTAGTTTACGATCTGTTGGCGTCTGAATTTTTTATTGAGGCTCGTCGGAATGTTTTAAAAGCAGGTAAATATTGAAACAGTTGTTTTTTTTTACATATTTTACGACAATAAACGAAGACCGCTTGTAAATAAATTGTGTTTAAAATGATGCCTCATTGAATGCGATAAGTGTCTCGTTATTAACTAAAAAAAAAATGTTTCATTGATTAACCAGTGTTTCATCTCCCTTATATAACTCTGAATAAGCGTTAAACTAGGATAAACTACCCGAAGAAAGTTTTTTCAAAACATTTATTCAGAGTTTTAACTAAAAAATACTTTTAAATGTTAACGAAGAATGTACCTAATTTTAAATTAAAAATCATTTCTGCGTGAAACGTTCGCGCTAATGATTATTAAAAGAAATCAACTCTCACAGAGCAGATTTTACACTAAACGGGTTCATTGTCATCTTCGGAAACGTCTGCTTTCATCATCAAGAACTTGGTGTCCCAGCTCCATCGTAAGGGCGATGATGCAAGTCTTCCTTTCACCTCTAAGGTTTTCCCGGCAGGCTGACTCCGACACGTAATTGTTTGAAGCGCAGAAACTGCACATGAGCGCCGTCATGTCGTCCACTTTGGGCTTTCTCAAGTTTTCTGAAGCTTGACTACGTCTGCTTTGGAATTTCAATCATTTTGTTAATATGATATTATTATTGGGCTTTTAATAATCAAATTAAATAGGGATAATGCCGGAAATCAACGAAAAGCTTTAGTAAGATATTTAGCTCGAGTTGCAGATGCCTGGTCTCGTCCAAGGAGTCTGGGGCTGCCTCAGATTTAGAGAAGGAATGATGATTGAAAAAAATGATTAAGAAGCCATCCTTCATCTTGATGGACCAAGAGACTCTCGTGTTATAACTGAGATGGAACCACTTTAAGCTCACCCAACTCTGAAGAAGTCAGGAGGGATGGCTTGAGCGGTGCGATTGGAAATGACCAACACCATCAGGATAATAAGGATACTGCTTGGATTCATTTCAGTTGTTTGAGTAAGAAAATTCTTCGATTGTTGTAAGCCTGACAAATGTAGACGGCTGAAACTGTATGAAACTTAAAACGAATTTTGTTTGAGTTCAATAAAATTATATGAAATAGCTTTGTCTTAACAATTTAATTATTTGCTAAACTAGTACACTTGATTGTATTTTAGTTAGTTAAATGTAAATAGTGGTATTGTAAATGAGACTTATAATAAATTATAAAAAAACTCGCTTTAATTGAACATTTACTTTTCAACTGCCGGCAGTTATCAGTGACTCCTCAACAGCCAACAGACAGAATATGAGGTGACTTGTTTCCCTTTTATAGACCGTTGGATCTTGTCATCTGCCCGTGCGGTTGAAGGGTGTGATTCTGACATTTAGAGACACGTGCACACTGGAGTGTGTCACTTTCATTTTGGACAAAGACGAAATGCTTTACTGTCTCACTGATGGACTTTGAAAACAGAAATGTTTTTGTTTATCACATTTTAATACATAATTTCCGTCTTAAGAGAAAGTTTAGGTGAATGACAGTGAATATACGAACGTACAGATGGTATTGAAATTCATGGAGCACGAGGGAGCTTATCACTCGCTTTGTTTTCAAATGGAGTCATGCCGAATCTTCATCAAGTGAAAGTGCTTTTCAAAAGGATCTAAATTAACGACCAGATTGGAATCACATTCCGCGCCCTGGAATTCGATTATTCGATTTAAGTCCTTGAAGGGACTTTTTAAAAATTAAAGTTTGTTTAAAGAATCTGTTAATTTAAAAAAGGTGAATTTAAGGCTTCTAAATTAAAGAGATGAGCTCTCTATCTGGATGTCAATTATTATTATTTTTCTATTGTGCACGATTTTTATTCCGCCGACAATCTTTTGTCTTTTATGAATTTATTGTCGATATGATATCCTAAAAGTTTTAAATATCTAATTTCTCAGAAGAAGAAAAAAGATCTCAAAGTCGGTGTTTGAATCAATTGATTCAACAAGATGTGAACCAACAGTCAGCTTCACTCGTGACTTCGAATTCAAACTCTTCAAAGAACCAGAATTCATTGATGTCTAAAAATGAAATCTGAAATGCTTGAAATGCTAACTAATTATAAATAATAATATAGATATTAGTGACGTTTTTAACAAAAACTTTATGAACGAAAAGGCTTAATTTCAGTTAAATATTTTTGTTGAAAAATGTATGCAGACATCCTTGGTCGAAATGAATTATGGAATTTTTACTTGGGTTTTGGAGAATGACATTTACTTACGATGATTTGGTAATTAGTGAAATTTGAAAACTTTAATTATATATTTTCGCTTTATTAGTCAAACGTGGACAAATGTCAATACTGATAATTTAATGCCAAACGTCTTTTTTCCACTCATGATTGAATGAATTCCAATAAATCAATAAAGCCGCAAAATCTGCTCTCACGGCAGTGTTTTCAGGAACATGTAATGAAATGAGATATTAATTATAACGTTAATTAATTGGAGCATAATAACTTTAACATCATAAAAATTATTCTGGCGGAAGTTGGTTCAAATCATGTTTAGAGATTCAAGTAAAGCGTATTTTAATTTTCATGCGCAATAAATATTAAATTTTTAGTTCATGCGTAAATTGTTCTGCAATTGTCCTTTTCAGTAATTTTTGTAATTCTTCAACAACAGAACTATCAAAAGTATGCGAGGATATCACTCGTGCAAGCACCACTGCTTGTAAATTTCTCTAAAGATTTTCCTCACTATTGAAGCACAAAATTTTTATTAGAAAATTTATTGAATTAACTAAGTTATGGAGACTTAAACTGTCTATGATTACCATTTTTCATAAGAATTTTCCAAATTTTAAATTCCTTTTACAATTTTTTCATTCCCCAGTCTCAACTAGTGCGAATGTTTCAATGTCAAGCGATTCATTTGAAATTCACTTTTAATAAATTAAGATCAAATTGCAGATATTTCAGTTTTAAAATAATAAAAAATCCAACAAATAAATTGCAGTTTATGAAGTACATTAACATAAGTCATTTACGATTTTTATGTTGGAATTACTGAATTAGGGCCTAATAATAACATCGAAAAATCAGAAACAGACAACTTTCTTTTTTCCCATAGATTTTGATCTTTTGTTAAAACAATAAATGTGAAATAAGAATAAGCAGAAGTATGAATCACTGAAATTTTGACTCCATAGGAATCAACAAACAAAATTACGAATGTTTTAAGTCTCTGCTACTCATGCAGTGGAAGTTATTCCAAGGAAGCCTCCTGAGACGATTTCAGAAATTGGTTTGAGACACTGCCCGTTTGTCCTTCGAAGAAAACTGAATTTCAATGAGGTGAAATAAAAATTCGATTTGTCAAGATAAAATCAGCTCTCCTAAAAATCAATTTGAGAATCTTCATCGGTCAGTGGTCCTCAGCAGACCTGTTTCTGCTCTTCTCAATTACTTAATTAAGACTCAGATTGTTTTTAAAAACTGAATTCCTTACATCAATTAAAGCACACCAAAAAATTCAAAAAATTTGTTAAAAAAAATACAAAATCCTACTTCTAGAAATGCTTGAAATTTCCTGCATTTATCCCAGCGTCGCACTACTTTTCTTCCATTTAATTGTGAAATTATCTTCTCTGAACTTATGCCTTGTCACCGAAATTGATCAGCCAACGAGAAGAGATATTTAGTAATAAATACCCAAAACGTTTGGGAGCAGATGACAGAAGGAGCAGAGATAGCCAAACATTAGTTATTTTTACTTTTCAACTAAGAACAGGAATTCCCGAAGTTAATGTAACGGAGGAATGGTTTTTTATCTGCAACTAATCGATAGTTAACTAATGATTGATTATCAGTAAGTTTAAAAAAAAATATCCAAATCTTGGAATTATTTTGCGTAAATCTCAGAGAGAATTCCTATTCTCCTGGTATTAAGATATCCCAATTAGTTATTTTAGTTGTATTAAAATTAAGTGAAAAAAAATTAATTAATATTTTAAACCTTAAATTACCATTGTGAATATTTTGCTTAACGTTATCGTATCAGAGCTGTCAAAATAATCACCTACAATATTCTGAAATAAATATTTGGAATAATATTCTGAAAATCATGTTACTTCGATCGGCATGCAGACAGTCATAAATCCAATTAACACTCCCTATACAATCTTACACCATCGTCACCCGTGACAGATCGCAGGTTGGCCATTAAGTTGGCTTAATCAAAACTTCAATCTAATGGAGCAGAGTAAATATTGCAAATGCATGATGGAAGTACGTGACCATCACATGGATGATGGTGTAGCGAGGAGGAGGCCTCAACGTCTGGTTCTATTCGCGGTCTCGCACCTCTATAAAAGGGACACATTCCGAGCGATCGGCAAGGGGGATCTTCCGTTGGCATCTTCTTCTGGGTGACTTTCAGCCGGTCTTCCTGAGTTTCTCAAAGTTCGAAGTGTATTGCGCAGGTTGAGTTTTAATTCTTAGTTTTCTACCATTTGTGGTTTGCAGGAGATCTTTCTGATATTGTTGCTTTGGTTTTTATATTTTGAGTACCACTGTTATTATTGTTGTTGCTGTTGTTGATGTTATAGTAATGTTTTGTTTGCAGGCAATTTAATTAAGTAATAATAATAATAATAATAATAATAATAATAATACAATATTAAGTGTAATTATATACGTAAGATTAATAGTAATAATAATAATGTTATCAAGTCGTAATGATGTAATTATCCTATGATGAATAATTTACAATACGTTAATGCATTTTTAAATGTATTCTTATGAAATAGTAAATTTCCGAAATCACAATTTGAATGTTGCTGTAATTAAATTATAATTTTAATATTATTTTCATTAACGTTTTTAACTTTCCCGTTGCCTAAATTATGAAATTAATAAATTACGAAATTAATAAATTTCAATTTTAATCGAAGGTGAGTTTTTGAAATCCAAGAAATGCATTCTTTCCTCCGACTCCTGGTGATAGTTGTAACTGTCAGCATTATGGCAGAATCGTCTCCCATTTCCTATGACCATCTCATCAGTGAAGGTAATATAAGCTTACATAATAATATAAGTACATATAATTGAAGTACAACATATCGTTTTATGATATTTGGATATTTATCTGGATATATTAAATAACCTTTTTCAATTGTTATTATAAATAATGAAATAAAATAATTTGTTACAATCGTATTAATTACATGATATCAGGTATTACTATTAATATAATCCTGTAAAGTTCTCTAACTAATATTAAAAATAATTACTTTATCAAACAATTATAAATTTTAATAATGTATGCAATATTAAATTATTTTAGTAATAATCATAATTGTTATTATTTTCCGACCATTTGTAAACCATAAAAACTGTTAAGATAAAAAATCCAATTTTTGATGGAGTATGTGAATGCCAATTACGTATTGAATTTAAACAAATGCCTTTATAATAGGGAAGGTTTTCTTTTTTAAACGAATAATGATTTTAAGATCAAATAAATACAGCTGCAACAATTGCGGATTTTATTTACGTATAATTTGTAATAAATTAATTTTATCGTTTCGGATAAATTCTGATATAAGTCCTAAAAACTAATTAATTGTCTATTTCGTTAAGTTTATTCAATTAAGTTGAGGTGACCTGCATAACGTTATAAATTCTAAATTACTTATTACAAAAAAATTATGGTTTAATTTACAAAAAATTATGTTGCAACGAATTGATCACAAATCTATTGACAAGGAGGAAGCAGACGCCGTTCTTTAAAATAAAAACACGATGGAAACGTGTAATGGTGGCAATGAAATGTAATTTCAAATTCAATTTCAAATTCGAAAATTTAAATTTATTACCGAGGGCGCGCTTTTAAGACAAATAATCTAAAATTTAAGACAAATAATCAAAAATTTTAAATTTCCTGCAATCAGCCAGTCACTCCTGAATTCGTATTTTTACATTTTCATTCACGTCCCACTTGGGATTCTAACGACTTGAAGCTTAAAAAAATCAAAAATCAAATTCAATTCAATTTTATCGACGAAAAGTTATTGACTCTCTCATGAATACGACGTCCACATGAATATTTCAGTATAATATGTCCCAATGAGACTTAGGTACACAGCACTCTTAGCAAATTTATTCACTAATTGCGTTTATTTATTAATTTTTTCGTTTATTTTGGTAATGATATTTGGATAAATTAGTATCTATGTCATAACTATTGGACAATATTAAGATTTATTTTATTTGGATACTGATATTTGGATATATCTTAACTTTTCACATTATAACTACTGGACAGTAATAAAGTAATAAAGTTACTACAACATTTGAAAACTCATTCACTTAATCAACGTCTCATCTTTGTTAATGAATTGCTTAAAATAGAATTGCAAAACTGGTTTTTATTTTGTGGAAGGACTTCTCACATTCGGTTCTCATCACGTAACATTACATTTTACATTAAGAATAAAAATTTATTGCATTTAAAAATTGCATTTTTATTTTTTGTGGTAACTTTGACTTGTTGGATTCCAGAATTTTTTAACCGGACTATTTGCATTAACAAATTAAAATTGTTAACGGATGGTAAATCTGGTGATTGACCTTTTGAAATGGAAATTTATTGACAGCAGTTTGCATTGAAAGGTTCACCTGCCATAATTCCAACTATGACATATGATGTATGATATATCGTATATCATATGATATATGACAAGAAAATAAAGTGATGCAAAGACAACGTCCAGGAATAATTAATATTCAATCAATCAGTCAATCATTCATTCAATCAATCAATTATTGATATTTAAAGATGTTTTCTGAGGTCAAAGGTGGATGTGCAAGATGTAAAGCATGAAAGAATGGTATGGCAGATGATTTTTATGCGATTTGTGATGGCCATGTTCATTTATTTATTATGACTATCATTTGCGTAAAATAAATGTTTTATGACCAAGTTATTTTTATTATTATTATTACTATTGTTATTTATTATTATTATCATTTAAAACTTTTGTTCTTTTCCAATTTTTATTGTAAATATTGTTACTTTTATCACTTTTATCGACTGGCACATACTAGCAAGCCATCAAAGTAAAATAAAAGAAGCCATGAAGAAGAAATCCAGGCAGAAAAAATTTTGAGTGATGAAATTCTTTACAAAGAATTATGTAAAACGTGCAACAATTTCTATGCAAATGAGAAACTCAACTGGAGTGAACATATCGTCGTACAACTCAGAATTCCCACTGCGTCTCAAGGATCTCAACTCCACATTGCAGAATTAATCCACTTAAAAAAAAAAGCATGAATAAACGAAGAAAAACAGTTTTGTTAAAAAAAAATATTTGTTCATAAGTCGTTGTCAAAGTTTACGAAATTGTCCAAAATCAGCTGAGTTTCAAGTATATCTAAAGTAATTATTTTACTTTGAAAAATCCTCTTTTCTTGGCAGAGATGAGCCTCTTCTTGTCGGAACTCGTACAAGTTTCCAAAAGCGGTTGATCTGCGACATTTTTCTGGTAATCTCCTCCATTATTGGAGACCTGACAAGTGATTCCGCCGACAGCTATTAATCCCGCGCATTGATCTCAGACTTATCGGCTTTTATCTCGGTCGAACAGGGCGTGAAAGGTCGTCGACAAGTTCATGAAGTCATATTCATTCGTTTTTATTCATATTCATTGTGTTCCCGTTATTAAAAATGCTTGGAAATACTTTCGAAAATGTTGAATAAATGAGAAACAGAAAGACCCTGTCTCGCTCGGGAGAACTTTCTGACATTTGGAGCGATAAACCAACAGAACCTTGTTCTGATCGCTTGTTATTCTCATTGTCCTAAGTCACCGTCGATGCTAGTCATCATGACTACAAAGCGGAAGATCTTGATCCGTTGCTTTTATTTTGAATTGTCAACCTATTTGTAAGCGTGCACTTTTCATGTCTCATGAGAGATTGCATCACAGCAGAGACTCAATTCAATACTTCATTTTATTGAAACCAGTTATTACCACAACTCCACCTGGTCGACAAAGGTTGAATCCAGAACACATCCATTGTCCTCATTAATCTCAGTGATCCTTGTGCTAATAACAAAATTAAAGACTGAGATTTTCTGAATCTTGGAAACTCTTTCTAGAAGTAGCTATTAGTTTCAAGAGTTCTTTCTTGAACTTCCCAACAATCACTGACTTTTGTCTTTCTTGTCATTCCATACTTTGCTTTTCAACACTATTTCTTAGATCATAATTTAACATTTTTATTTTCACTATTAATATAATAACTATTATTAATATTATAAATTTTTATTGTTATCCGTTCAACAATTCAATCGTTTGCCATAAAACATAAAATAACATAATTAGTGCTAAAATCGATATCATCACTTTCAATTCACCACCTCGATCATCATCACCGCCATTACCATCATCGTTACCATTATCGTTAACGTCATCATCATCATCGCTGTCATTACCACAATCGTCATCACTGTTATCATCGCTATCATCATCATCATCATCATCATCATTGTCGTCACCATCATCAACATCTTTATGGCAAACCACTGGTTTCAATCAGACCCGCGGAAATCTGCTATAAAAGTAGCAGACGTGGAGGTAAATGTTCTCGTGGGCGCCAAAAAAATCACTCAGGTAAGACTTACTGCTCAAGAAACACCGCAGACAGACTTTATTGGCTCCGCAACAAGCCACAAAACTTGCTTTTAAAGTAACCAGAGTTCTCTCCCTGCCTTCCACTCTCATCTCTCCTGCTTCCCTTTCTTTCTCGCCATCTTCTTTTTCACACGCATGTTTTCCATGACTTGTCGTTGGTTTTCATTTGAAATTCCATTTTTTTTTCTTTTAGAGTTTTTGATTGAAGACTTGTGATATTTCTTCAGAAAGAGAAAGGGTCTAATGGAAAAATATGTCGGTGTTTGATCGCAACGCCAAAACTTTCAAATAATATCCTGTTGTATATTTATTAAGTCATCTTTATTAAAAAACTTTATTACACAGCTAAGCGTCATCTGTGATTGTGGTGGTTGTGAACGGATTCACAACGTCCCGACTGTCAGTCAAATGTTACACTCAACCATTCTGAACCATTCAGATGATCTGCCTCTCCTCTGACTGACGAAGTGAAAAGGAGCAAGTTTTAAAATATACTGAGGGGTCTTTCATATCCGCTGGAAGAAGGGATGGAGTTTCGCTCATTTCCCGCGTCACCGGCAGCATAATTCAGGCTTTTTTGAGTAACGGTTGGCAGACCTGCTTCCCAGACACTGTCTTAGCTGAAAAGCTGTCAGTGCAAATTCAGCAAGCCTTTGAGGTGTTTTTGCTCTGTTGTAGACTCTGTTAACAGAAAGATTATGCTAAGTTATAATATTACGTTTCAGGAAAGGGGTTTGGAATTTTTAAATGACATAATTATGCGTATAATTACTAGTCTAATTTATGTAATTACTATCTTTTTTAAGCCTGCTTCGTCAGTCAAACTCATTTCTTTTCATTATAATTAATTTTATTATTCATGTCCTTCACATAAAGCCAGCACTCAAAGAATTGGGCGATTAGAACGGTGCTCCCCGTGCTGCCATCGCGAGAGGCGATGTCTCAAGCATCAGACCGTGCGGGGGGAACACAATGCTTTCAGTAGCTCTCTAGTTTATAAAGCTCTTAAGCGATTTAGGAAAAGGTGAAAGTTGAAAATAGCACAGTTGAACTTCGAATGGCATAAAGAATGACGTGTACAAATTTCAAGTCGCTACAGTCTACCTTTTGGGAGGAGTTCTTGGGACAGACACATGTATTTTTCTGTTTTATATTACAGTTAAGCTATCAAAGTTAATAATGTTATTAAATATAGTTCATCATTTTCTAAATCTACTTTCAAGCTCTTCTCCATTCAATGCTATAGTCCAAGACTACATTCTTCAATTCCCTCACCAATGAAAAAGTATTACAATCTGCTTTCAATGTTCTTTAACTATTATCTAAAAAAATCTTATAAATTGTAAATATTGCAAGGTATTCTTGAATATGTTCATTTGTTTTTGTTTTCTTATGTTGGATGTTCTTTTGTGGCTTTAATGTTTGTGTTTGAGTTATTTTAATGTATTTTAAATAAAATGTCTCTAAATTAAAAAAAAAAGTAATTTTAACATATTCATTTATTTACTTATTTATAACCAAACTTTAAATTAAGTTGCAGACCCTTCAATTCGAAACATCACTGAGGCAACTCAACTGAGGTTTTCCGGGTTTAAAATCCAAGGTCGTTCAGTTGGGTGGCCAATCCATTAATATTTCCAACGGATTTAAAATATGCTAAAATCCGGCAGATGGTGGCGATGACATTTGCACATTTGTAATGCGCTTGATTTACAGTGTCAACTTTGCATTGCCATGGTTGCATAACTAGCACTCCTCTCCAGGAAATATGGAAAGAAGAGCTCGTGAGACGTCCGATGTTGATCAGCTCCGCTTCCGGGTGTTTTCGCCGATTGTTATTCTACTTTTTTTTGTTGGTTGTAACTGGAGCAAGTCAGAGGAGGATGAGGATGAGAGAACATTACTTACGATGTTTTACTTATCACGTCCGCTCATGAATAATGAATGAGCTGGCAAAAAACGGTTTCCCAGAACGACTTCGTGGAGTTCTTAAAAGATAATATAAATTCAACCTGATGAATTTCTTATATTATTATTGTTATTACATTACATTTTTTCTTCGATTGTTATGTATGTTTGCAGTGTAAAAACAACCTGCCTAAGTTGAAGATTTCCAGTCTACCTGTCTCATTCTTTTCTCCACAATACATGTAATGGATTGAAGAATTTTAGACGTGCATATAAATCAGGCACCATGATGTATGAATAAGACGCAGGTAATGCACTCACGTTGGCTGCCATGTCAAAGAGATTTAAGAGGTAGCAGAGAGAAGACACCACCTTGCATGAATCTCAATTAGTCCGATCATTTACATACCTCTCATGACATCGTAATTTGAATTAAATAAACAAGTCATCTTCAGTTCAAAAATCGCCATCCAGGTGTAATCCAGGCTTTTTTTTTAAATTTATTTAAACGAATTATCACGACATTTATGCAAGAACACAGATTATGACTTATGCCAGAGAGGCCAGAAGGATATTCCGGGTTGATTGTCAATCCCAGGTCTAATTACAGTCGCTACAGACTGACGAGACTCTTGAATTATGTAAAAAAAAAAAGGAGATAGCTCACTCGGCGGGTCTCTGAACGACGCTTTCCATGAATTTTATACTCACTCCCAGCAGGAGAAGTTCGTGAAGTACGATAATTTTATAAATTGCCTGACAGATCGTCCGTGCATTCGAAATTGAGCTGCCGTTTCCAATTCAAAATTTCATTAACGTTGATCAGGACGAAAGCAGAGTGCGTCAATTTTTATGAGATGACCTCCCGCTTTCCAAAGCCGATGAGTTGTCATAGAAATCTTACTAAAAATGAATTTTGTCTTTTAATCCTCGTGATGAAATAATCTAAATATTTTTCAGAAATTAAATCTCATTTATATTAAAGCTTTCAAATGCTTGCAGGCGACATAGTCCCCCATGGTTACCAGAGGTCTTACAGAGAAGCCCTTGACGAAGGACTGAGGTCATTTTATGGCGACCAGGAACCTGTCGATCCCGAAACACAGAGTTTCTACAAAAGAAGCAACGGACTGAAATACATCGGTCTTGGCAAACGGGGTCAGAACGGACAGAAGAAAAAGAATTCTGGAATGAAATATATTGGCCTGGGAAAGAGGGATTACTAACTGGAGACATGTTGTGGAGGAATGCAAGAAATAAATATCAAATATTTGTCTGCCAAGGCATAAAGAAATTTTAAAGTTTTTGCTTCTATTTCTATGAACAGATGCTCAAGGATTTTGTGATTATTCCTAAGTATTAATAAAGTTATTAGGAATGCTTGTTAAGTCCAATTCATAAAGAGAAAACAACATTTCATGACATTTTCTCAACAAAATGTAATAATAAATTATAACAGTAACAGTGCAACTGTATCTCGTGAAAAGGTCAACTGATCTTCAAGAACTGCTGCCTACTGTCGCATGCCAATGACATCAGTTGGAAAGAGACCTGAAAACAAAAAATATGTGAAATAAAAATAATGGTGTTTCAAGAAACAAGTTTTTATGAATAATTAATGCGCTATTAAATTTTAATGAAAAAATAATTCGCTCCAGAATAACAAATGAATAAATAAGTGTATATAATAATAAATGGTGTTAAATGAAAATAATGTTTAAATTTCCAACAAAAAACAGACCTGGTGGATTTGAAAAGTACAAACGTGCTTCTTCCAGGAGCCGAACAATGTCAGAGAAGTGTGAACTTTGATGTAATCTCTGAACGATTAGAATGATTGATTCATTAGGACTTAATGGAAAATATTTATAAAAAAAAGTAATTACTACATTTTATCACAATAATATTATTATTATAACACTCGTTATGTAATGAATTGAGCCAAAGAATGATAAGGTAGCCAGCAACAAATAAGTGAAGGAAACAAACTTTTTTGGGACCCTGATGATGGCATGGTTGTCCACAGGCACGAACTTCAAAATGTCGACAGTGATGGACTTGCCAACCTGTAGATACCAGTGAAATCTCAGCAACAGTTACAAACATGATTTAATGTAATAGAAATGCGAGCATCAGTAAATAACATTTATATGTATTTTTGCATTATAAATGATTTTGAATCTATGCGGAAACAACACTAACCGCAAATCACTTTGTTACTTGGTCATTCAGTAATAGTAGTAATAATAATAATAATAATAATAATAATTGCTGGGTCTTTTGTATTAAACTCAACTTCTTAAGCAACAGAAACTCAACTTTATTTGGACAACTGTTTGATACAAGACAATAATTACCAACTCAAACACACCACACAAGAACCAAGAATTCCCCAAACAAATCCTTATTTACATCATCAATAACGTGATAAATAAATAATATAATCTTCTTCATTCTATCCAAACCAAGAAAACATTTAAGAAACTTATGGCAAGAATATCATTTGACAATATATTATTAACATGCAACATATTCTAATAATAACAGGCATCACAATATAATAATAATAATAACAATAACATGCATCACAATGTAATAATAATAACATGCAACAAAATATAATAATAACATGCATCATAATTTTCTTTAATTAATGAAAACAATTCAAAATGTAAATCAAGCATGGAAAAAAAATTAATTAAGCATTATAATAACTAAGTTGAAAATCAATGAGATTGTTCACTGACCTCTCCAAACAATTGCTCCAAGGCATTCAAAATGATGAGTTTGAACAGAACTGCTGTCAGATCCTCATTTTCTGAATCATCTTTGAAGACTCTAGAGACAAAAAAAAAGACTTTTTAGTAAATCATTAAGTAAGATTTTTTATGTTAATTTTGCTAAGCAATAATAAGAATGATTAAATCTTTTGATCATCTAATTATGGAAAGAAGTTCTATGCAGGGAGGGTTGTAAAGTGGATGAAATATCTGTAAATGAAACTGAAGGGAAATATTAGCAAGAATGTCTTTTTGCAATGTGATGATGCATTTTTGGATACAATCATGTTTTGATGTGATCATCATTTAAATTTAATATCCATCAATTTAATGCCATTTCATAATTTTGTTGTTTAAGTACAAAAATTAATTCGGTTAGCATTCAAATATTACCTCAGATAAAGTTTTGTTATGCATAATGCAGCATTTAGGTCGAATAACTTTATTTATTTCCACACTTTAATGACATTTTAAAAAGTCTTAAATGAATTCAGATATTTATAAAATAAATAAAAACTTGGTTAGTTTGGGAAACCTTTACTGTTTAGCTAATTGATTAATAGTTCTGCAGTTTTTGAACTTTTTGACTGAGCAAGCAAATTCTTGGACAAACACAACTTTTTTGAGTTGTAACACATATTCAAACTTACAATGAAATTTTTAAATATGCATATCTGGCCTTAAACACTTCCTTGCAATCGAATGACATAATTCACGATTTAAAGACGAACTTAACATCGCTCGTAAATAAACAATGACAAGTAATTGAACTGAGCCACAAAATATCTAATTCATTTCTTTGTAATAAAAATGTAAAATGCTATCATTAACTAAATATAAATTAATAACATATTTTAAAATGTGACAATTATTAATGATTGACTATCACATCGTATTTTAGTTAAAGGTGTGCTTTGTTTTATTAATGGGTTCCACAGGTACTTCAAATAGAGTGTGTGCGTAGCCTCTTTAAGTAGCAGTTCTTCTCTTTATTTATGTCATCTCAAAATTATTTAAATGCGAAGTTATGGTCCGTCGAAAAAGTCCTTTTGTGGATTGAAGGTATTTCGGCAATAATTTTCTAATTTTTGCTTGTTAGGAATTAATTGCATATTTTGAGTCAATCTTCCTAGGACTCGGAGAATGTGCTTCTCAATATGCTGGATTATTTGAACAGAATCTTGTCGATGGGTGCAAACTGTTAATGCTAACGAACGGTGACTTGGTAGACATGGGAATTATCAAATTACACGACCAAGAACTTATTCTTCGGGGAATCGGCTTGTTACAAAGCATGGTTGGAACATGAAATTGAGAATGCATGTTAAGATATTCTTAAAGAACAATAATATTTTTAAATTGTTATTATGGATATGTTTTAAGACTTATGAAATATCCAGTGAAACCATGAAAACACATGCATCTAGACTGGAAGTTGCCTGTAGAAATCTTATGGGAGCAATTAAACTCTATGTTTCTCCTACTCAGAATCGTCAAGGTACAGTGCTCAATTTATTCTGAATTACTTGAGTGCAGCTCCAATAACTTTTGGAATTTGTTCCAGATTTCAATTTTGTTCTCAAATCAAAAACAGAGATTTTTATTATGATTGAAAATACTTTGAAGCTAACACTTTCATTGATATCATGGATCAACAGGTGAATGATTGATTTTTCTGGAGAGTTGGTGCTACCTAGATTAAGTACATTAAGTGCCACTTGATTAGACATCCCAGTTTACAAGTTCATATTTATTTTGAGGTTCTACATTTGGAAATGACCTTTGTAAATGTCTGATTTGCAAAATAGATTGGAATCTGAGGAATATCTCAAGTGGGATGATGAAAAACAAATGCTAGTCCTTTGTGCAAAAGTTCTTGGCAGCTATTCGAGGAGGAACATGTCTGAAGCAGTAGTTTTAAGTGCTGTGAGTGAAATAGATCTCTACTGAGCCACCTCAGTGTACTGATATGTACAGCTTGTAAATTTATATTTTGGCATCACATTTGATTCTGTCTTGAAATTTCTATACTCACTGTTTGGCCTTTTTTTTGACCCATTGGCACGTTAGAAGCAATTAAAGGCAATAATAATGTAATAAAATTATAAAATATCAATCCTAATATCCCTGGGGTCGAGTAGTGTCGGCTATAAAATTTATTCCAAAAATGTAACATTGGTTACAAATACTCATTGAACGCAGTGTGAGCAACTTGCGGAGATGTGTGTGGGGGTCTTCCAAGATTTCAGTGATCCTCTGACCTCACAGCCTGCTAACATTGAGATCATCCAGTTGAACAAGGAAGGAGATCAGAAATTGGTGAGGAATAAAAATACCTTCTTTTTGAATCATTTTGCTCCACAATGCAAATTGAATTACTTTTTAAAGTGGGTTTCATGATCGGACGCTTTGGATAATTGCAACAATTATGTTATTATTAAATGCATTTTAGGTTTTCTCTGTGTTCTAAAAATAGTGAATTTTTTATGCAGCACAACTGCTGCTTATTTCATTCACATTCGCAGACCGTTCGTGGTTTGGAAGTAAAACTTGCAAATTGATTATTTGACGTTTTTGCTTTAACGGTGATTTTTCAAAGTCATTATTTTATTGCTAATTATGCAGGATGTTTGCTTTTCACATTAAAATAGCTTAATGCTTTGCAATTATTCTACTGCTATCTTGTCTCTTATATGTGACATTTTTTCTTGCAGGGCCTTGAAATTAGTTGTTCATACAATGGCATTTCCTACATTTCCTCAATTGAACCAAAGGTAAGTTAAAATGCTTTGTGATTGCGATTTTGGGGCCGAACATTTTGGACTCAGTTAAAATGGAGGTATTTTCAAAATGCCTTAATGTGCTCTGAAATTTATTGACTCCAGTCGTTAGCAGCTATGTCGAAGAAATTTGAAGTCAAGGATGAAATAATTCAGATCAACGATCAAACTGTGGTGAGTTGAATGTTTTGAAGGGAGAAATATTTTCAATTTTTTTTAATGTTTCAATTTACATGTTTGGTTGTTGGAAACAACAAGATGATATTATCAACATCAACTTGTCTAATGCAAAAAATGTAAAACTGAAATTGCATGTTCAAACATTGTGATTTCATACATATTGTTATAACCCTGAAAATGCCATCAATTAATTTTTAAAGTTATATTTATGTTTAATTAGTTTTCGTTATATTCACTATCTTTTAGTTCTACGGCGATCATAAAATATCACACAGAAGCACACAAGATTTCAGAGAATCTCGAAGCCCACATTGAAGAACTTTCCTATTCAGCAAATAATCACGCAACTGATCGTTACGCAATAACTGGCAGCAGGATTATTGCGTAAGCGTGGTATTTACAGTTAATACCACTCAGTTGATAACTGAATATTTGCTGGACAATCCCAACAATAAACTCGGCATAAATTAAGCCCCGTCGTTTATTACAATATAATCAACTGAACCAAATATTGGTTTGCAATGTTATTTATAATTGAAACTATTTGATGATTTTGAAGAGGTACAATTTGCCACAATTCTTATTACGAAAATTTGTCCACATTGAAATTATTATGGATTCAGAATGTTGAAGCCATTGGCATTTAGGTGTTTTGTCCATCATTTTATTGGAAGTCTTTAAAATTGATTACAATTCTTATATTTAATTCTGCATAAAATGACATAAAATGTTAATAATTAAATGATTGACAACATATTTAAAACCATCTTTAAAAAATAATTTAGCTTGGATGGGATGTCAAAATCCTGAAGCAAGTCATTGATTCAAGTGTGAATAAAGTGGTGTTCACCCTTAAAAAGAGACCCATGCTTTCTTACATGTCGCCAGTCAAGAAAGAGTCGAGGAGCAACAAGAAGAAACTCAAATTTAATTGGTGATTTTTTTCAATAAATTTGGAAACTGCTTGTTTTGAAGAGCTTTTATTTGGACAAGATTAATGATGTTATTGTCTGAGAATTTTGTTTTTATTTATTGCACCATTTTAAGTATAAATTTCTTAATATCTCACTTGATGATCATTTATGTGATGTTCATAGTTTTAATTATTTTATTTTTTATTTTTTTAAACAAAGATCAACAATTTCTCATCTTGCAGCAATTCACAATTACCAGATGGCTCTGTCTCCGATGAGGATCTTTTAAGAAAGAACAAAAACAACGACGACAACTGCCCCGAGTTCTTTGTGGTGAGGTCTTGCGATGACCTTCACATGCCGAATGTCAGAAGTTCAAAACTCATTCAAGCCGAGAAGTTCGGGCAGCCCTCGAACGAGCCACCTTCTCTCTCTCCTAGGGGGATTCTTACACACCCGCCGCCATTTTACTCACTGCCCGATGATAAATTCCAAGGCCATTCCTCTCCTAAAAAGGATGCTTTGTCGCCATATTTATCACCTTGGTTACCACAGGAACAACAGACTTCTTGTTCAAGTCCAGAGAATGGCCACAGTACATCCAATTCAAATTTTGACAGAACTTATTCGAAGAGCCTCTCTCGATTCATTACGAGGGTAAATTTTGAGTTAAACTTTCAGTTTTATTTGCATTTTTAATCGACAAATGCAATCAATGAAATTAAATTTGATGTTTGACTTCCAATAATTTCAGAGGATAAATTGGAGTAACTTTATGATTTTTTTTTGTTTACCTGTTGCGTGACCTGAAATGTGTTCTAAAAATTCATTTGTTTAATATTTGTTAAGAAGAAAAAGAAAGTGTGCTCTTCATTTGAATCTATCTTGAGTGAAGACAAGTTGGTGGATCATTCAATTCATATTTAAATCAATTCTTGGAAATAATTTTTTAATCGATATTTAGAATTAGTTTCTTGTTAAGTAACTTCTACTTATCATTTGCAGCACTTCTCAGGTAAGATGCACTTTTTCAAACAAATTTGTTTCTTTTTGTTTATATATTTTCTTTTTTAGTTTTTTGATTATTTGATTTAATTGTTGAATAATTGAATATTAAATTGAATAATATTGAGTAATCATTTCAATATCAACCTATTTCTCAAATTTGGTTGAATGTTCATCTCTCTTCAGTCTCTGAAAGTTTTAAGAAAGTCAAAGACTAACAAAGGTATGTGAAGATTGGCTGAATTTGTTCCTGCATGCGGTCATAATAGCAACAGTTGTAATGTGTCGTGTTCACAACCCAGCCTGTACCTCCAGGGAGTGCCGCTACATAAATGGTAGAACAATTAAAATGTATTCGGATACATAAGGCACTCAAAAGATAGGCTAAATACAAATACAAAAGAAACTAATTAGTTTTTGGGTTTTTGTTGAACTTTTTAACAAGTACATTTACAATGTCCTCACGCTTCTTAAATGTTTCTGGCGTAATGACAACACTGGGTCTGCAATTTCTCATGTCATGAGTCATCGTAACGACATGTTTATATGGATAACAATGGCCGTGTCGAATGATTAAGTCCTTGACATCATTGCTAATTAACGTAATTAATTGTCAACTGTAATAGGTTTGACTCAGAACTTGTGCCGTCGTGCGATTTGTAAATGTCATTGACAAAAGGTGATTGTACGGGCCTCATTTTTAAGCTGCCAAAAGAATGTCCTGCCAGGATTTGGGTGGAACGGATTGCCAGGGATGGTTGTGGATGAAACAGGAAGGAAAGGGATCGTTGAAATCTCCAAACATGGAAAAATTGGCAGCTTATTGGATTGTTCTCCATACTAGAATGATCTCCTTCTACAGAGATCAAAAGGTATTTGAGATTATCTTTATCCTGCTAATTTAAATCTCTGGATGGCTTCAGTTTCATCCTGTTTGTGTCAGAATTAACAGGTTGCTATTTGTTAACAACTGGAACTTATTGAGTAATTAGTTTTGATTTTGAAATATTACAATTGATTTATTAAGTAATTAATAATAATTATAATAATTAAATAATAATTATAACATAATTAAAATATTGTGATTAATTATTTGATTTTTGGTCATCAGGAAACATTACTTCTTAAGACTTTCAATCTCATAAATTGCAAATTTTCACCTGAAATGAGCCAAAATAAATTGTGAGTTTTAACCTCTCACCATTTTACTAATTAAGGTTTTAATAGATATTAAGTAATTAATGATATAACGTAATGCATTAGTACGTTTAAATACATAAGTAATAAGTCAAAAGTTGAAAATATTTTCGGAGTTCCTTCAAGGTCTGGAACGAGTACGAGTCCTTCATCTTTGCCTCTGACAGAAAGGAAGACACGCTGAAGTTGGTCCAATGATCAGCCTTCTGATTAATTTGATGATCTTTGTACAATGTTGAAATGTTGTTTTTGTTTTGTTGAATGTTGCTGGGTATTCTGTTGGCTTTCTAAATTATTATCAGCACAAGTAATTGAAACTTCAACAAATAATTGTTGCATGTCAAAAGATTATTGCTGTTTCTCTGTTTTCTTGTCTTTATTGTTATTATTTATTATTATTAATAATATTATTATTATTATTATTTTATTATTATTACCTAATGAGATGAGATGATTTGGACAAAATTAAGATTTTGTATAATTTGTCTGACAAATATGTTGAATAATCATTGGACATTCAGACAAATTATTACTGCTCATTATCATAATTATTATAATTGTGTTGTTTATCAAAATATTTACCTTAAACAAAAAAAGATGGATGAACAAGATGGCACTAGCTTCACTGGAAGACCTCAATGCTGATGACCTGCCATCCATAAGTGGATTCCAGATTTTCCATAAAAGTATGTCGCTTGAAATGATGATTCTTGAAGGTGATGGAGATGATGCTTAGGATGACGATGACACTTTTGTGTTGGAAATATTTATAGACGGAGAATTTATTTTATCAAGGGAAAGCTTATTGGTTGGTTTAAATTTAGAAACTGCCTCTGAATCAGTTGACACGAGTTCGATAAAGCACCTGGAGGAAGATGAAAAGTTGGAAGTCGCAGATGCTACGGAAGGTACTGCTTTGATTGCACTGTTTAATTGTTTTGTCTAATTGTGTAATTAGTTAACCTAATTATTTGTTTGGTTTAATAATTCAACCGGCAAAAAGAATGCTCTTGATATGATTTAATAGCCTCATTAGATTTGAGAATTTGTTAGGTTTGTTGCTGACAAAATTAATTAGAAATCTAATGTTCCAGCTAATAATGGATTTTGATGAAAAATTTCTATTTCACAGATATCGAATCATGGAGTGATTTATTTTTAGAGTAATAATAACAACATTTTTAACATGTTTTTAAGTAACTGTATTTTTATATTAATTTGATTTCTTCATTTTTTTGTCTTCATTCGATTAGCCGTTATTGACCCCTTCATTGCTAGGCGTGATATTGCTTTGAATGAAATGCTGTCTTTATATCCTGGCATGATCTTTGACCACTTTCAAATCTGGAAGAATAAATTGCAATTTAAGGCATGGAAAGGTGGTACAAGGAAATCAGGCGAGCAGACGTAAGTCTCGATGGAAGGAATGTCAAGCAGAGAAGGTCTGCCATCCTCACTGCCACCACCTCCCTCAAGGGTCAGAAGAACATGAATGTACTCAAACTTTTGTCTCTCAGCAGGATGCTTAAGGTTGATGCACATATCATTTCATCTTTATTAATCCAGTGTAATTACTTTTTAAATTATGATTGTCATTGCAATTGGCGCACGAATTTAAGAAGGCAGTGACTAGAATAAATAAACACCAGCTTGGACCTCTTCACAATTCCACATCTCCATGATGTTTGGAGTTGCTGGTGATTAAGTAAACTAACTATTATTATGATTTTGATTTGAGTAACGATGACAATTATGCAATCATAGGTGCTACTTGAATCGTTTATTTTATGAGCATCACGATGATTCAGGACAAAAGCCAGAAACTGGAGGCCATCCAAAACTTCCTCGATCTGAGTCCAATCACTCCTGAGGCATTAAAGCAATTTCAAGTTCAGAATCCAATGTGCGTCCTCGACGAACCCGATGAACTCCGGTAGGCCGTTCACCCACCAAATTTGCCGAGACAAATTATGCCATTCGATTTTTGCTTTTCGCATGTGATAATAATTATGCTTCGTTTGTGCCATTATGCGATAATGCCTTAATTAATTAATTTAATTAATGTTTGTTTAAAAATCGCATCTCGACCGAAAGTGGTGAATGGTTAACGAGGAGGCTTAAAGTCATCTGTGGTGATTGACCGGCTGCAACAATTAGCAGATGATTAAAATAATTAAAGTGATTTTTTGACAAATGTTCTTTAAGGAGCTTACTTTACTACTTGATTTAATAATTACTTTCTAATTACTCAAACGACGTGCCTTCACTCTTATTGAAATGAGGATGCTCCAGATATACTTCCCTGAGCACTTGCGAAGTGTCTAAATATATTTAGCTATATATAATGATATATATCATTTGCAGAGTTCTTAAAAATGTTATTCCCAATTTACAATCTCATCGTCGTCTTCTGGAATTTTGAGATTATCTTTGAATTTTCATTTGGTTTTGTATCCAACGAACATTAAATTGGCATGCATGATGGCCAAATGGGTTGAGTTCCTGCACATGGCGATGATGGCAAGCGGTCGTAATGTGTCATGTTCTCAACCCAGCCTGCACTGCCAGGGCAGGGGCACTTTATGAATGGTGGAGTGATTAAAAATGTGCCTTCGCATCCTATTCAGACATTTAATGAATTCAAACGATTGGTCATCTCTATACAAATCTATATTTCTATTTTGTTTCAACAATGTTGTTTGTCAACAAACCAATGCCATCTGCTTGTAACGAATAATTTGTTATCCTGATTGTGATACAATTTAATGGTTAAATGTTTTTTATTGCACAATTTATAATCATTATTTAATTGGTGCAGATTGTGAAATTGTCAGAGTTCATCCAGCATTGTTTCTAAACTTCTCCTATTTAATTGCAGATTATAATTTTTGATTTTAATAACATTATTGGCTATTAATAATATTAATAATACTGGCTATTGCTCAATAAAAAATTAACTTATGTTTACGTTCACATTATTTGAAGTTGTTATTATTTGTCGACCAGAACGAGTCTTGATTATTAATTACTTCTCACTCAATGTTCATGCAAAGCGTAAGCAATTGTAGTCTTACATTTTGATGATTCACCACGTATGTACATGTACGGAGTTTCTAATTTGCAATTTCTGAAGAAGAGGATTGTGACTGGAACCATACGAATGGTATTAATAGCTCTGTTCTGTTGAAATTTCTTCTTAAGACACGCCTTTTCAATGAGCCCTATTATCCCAATAGATGTATAGGAATTACTCTCAGTTTTTCTAAGTCTGCAATCATTGGCGTGGTGTCCTTTATTTCCACATCTTGGGCATGTACCTTTAGGGAATGGAGAGTTTGATGTTGCCTGTTGTCGTCGATGTTGTGTTGGACTGAACTTTTCTGGTTTATTTCAAGCTGTTTTTACTTTTTGAACCGTCTCGAAATTGAGTAACGTGGACTGTTGCCTTAGCAACTTTGGAAGCTTCCTCTATCTCTTTGGCTACTTCAACCGCTCTATGGAAAGTTAATTCGTCCTCAGGAATTTTAAATAGATTTCAAAACTGCCTCCTTGCCAACTGAATAAATGAATCTTGTTCTCATCAAGCGTGTTTTCGATACTTGGAAAGTCACATATAGTAGCCGCTCCTCTAATTTTCGACGCTAATTCTTGAATTTATTCTCCTGGCTCTCATTGAACTTCTGTCCAGAATCGAAACCGTTCTCATACAACAAATTCACGACTTCTTGCATCTCAAAGTCCAACTTGTTCACGTTGCACAGTCATTGAGCTGCAGGAGTTTGTAAATCGACGGAGGCCAGTTCATTAGTAAAACCTATGAAATTCTTGCTGTGAGAATCCACAAACGTCAGAAAACGACTTAAACAGAACACAACCTTTATTATACTCCCCAGAGCCCTGAAATCAAAACCCTTACATACGATAACAACAAGTGTATTTTCTGGCAAACAAAGGGGGTTTATCCTATTTAGTATAAATCATTCACAAGTGAAAAGACCCATCATGAAAACAGGGGAAACTTTTTGACTCTGGTAGATGGGTAGTCCCTTCTGGCCCTGATCTTTCTGTAGGCCTCCCTCAGGTGTTTGGGCTGAATTGGACCAGTTTCCTTCCACATCTCCATGACATCAAGAGCTGAATTAAAATTTTAATATAAACACTATTTTAATTTTTATTGCTCTAAAGTCTATCGATTGCTTCCCTAATCTTGGATGATTGAATAATTAAAAAAAAAATGCAAGCACATCATGGGAAAGCAGAAATGTTATCGAAATGTTATCAATCATATCAATCAATTACCGACCTCCCTCTACAATGTCTCCAACGAGAACCTTGGCAATTCCCGACATCGCGATGACGACATTTGGCGTGATGGGCGCCGTGGTGACGGTGTTCATGAGCTGTGAACACAAACAAAACTTAATTTGTAGAAACCTTTTTGACTTTAGAAATAAAATCACTAAAATCAAATAGTTATCAACTTGATGGATTGAGTCAATGAGAGATTGGTATTTCTCATTGCAAGACTCACCCTCTTTATGGAAGCCCTTGGAAAAGTGGCTCTTCTGAAAATTTCATATCTGTTCAGCTGCTCCTCAGAGAAGTTTGAGACCAAAACCCTTAGAGGACAAAAATAATTAATAATTTTAAACAAAATAAGCCAAAGTCAGTCAAAAAAGTGAATCTAGATTGGCAATAAATTAAATTGATAATTTACTAATAAATACAATTATTTGTTAGTTATTCAAGATTAAAGATTACTTGCAGGTTCTAAAATTACTTCAAGTTTGTAACACAATATTTCTCACTCAAAACTTTAAAAGTGGCCTAAGAAAAAGTAAATCTTACTGCATTTTGATTCTTTCCTGTTCTTCTGGAGTATATTGTGAAAGGTCAACTTCAGCATTTTCTGCTTCTGCTTCAGTGCAAATCCTTTTTGCTTCTGATTCGTCCTCATCATCTTCACGCCTTCTTTTGTTGGGTTTCGGAGTTTCTTCTGATTCGCTTTCGCCACTTTTATCCAGCAACTCAGTAGCCGAAACTGTCTCATTTATGAGAATGTCTAGAATGTCTTCCTGTTCCTCAGCCATTTTTCTTCAACCATATAACAAAACTGTTATAAAAACAACGAGCGTTGTCTCTCCGGGTCCATATACCTAGCGGTATACGTCCCTGATTGGTATACCAGGTTATAATCATAAGGTTACCTTGTTTTTATTTCCGTTGAAATTAAATTAAATGTTGCACAAACCTGTGTCACACAAATAAGGCTTTTATATTTCTGATTTTTAAATATAAGCTTACAACGGCACCTATAAACCCAGCTAAACGGACAAGTTACTTTGTTTTCATTCGGGGATTTACCAAAGAACAGAGCGGCAACAATAATTTTATGTAAAAATTTATTTATTTTCAAAAATGTTACAGCTTTTATCAAATAGAATTTGATTTTAAAAATGAATTAAAAAGTTTAACTTTTTAGGTTAGTATTTGGTTTTAATTTCTTAGAAAATTCTACGCTGCTAAGCAACGGATAAGAACCATCAGCGGCCTGATATTTTCTATGTCCAAAAATAGAGATGATTGAATGCTCACACAAGTGTCCCATCACATGCACTAAACCAAGTTTAGTTTCGCGATTTCGTGCAAACTTTAAACGCACAAATTGTTCTTTCTTCGGACCTTCTTACAACTCACGCAGACTTCCTTGACAAATTAAATAGAGCATTGAAATTTTATTGAGAAATTAATGGTTAAGACTTATATCAACTTTAATAAACTCTGCTGATCAAAAATAGATTATGAATATTCATAAGATTTCGCCGACCAATAGGGTGTCTGCTCCACCATCAGCCTGATTCCATAAAACACCGGCGATAGACGAAAAAATTCTGGAGCTATGAAATTTTCCAGAGTGTGTTCAGCCAGGGTGGGTCGCCGTGACGTATTACACTGTCAGATCGGATGGCCTTGTTGCATAAGCAAGGCACTAATGCACTTTCACGCACCTGTCGCTGAAATAATTTGATGTTTTAGTGACTCCAAAATACCTGTACGACGCGGTACAGAAATGATTTGAAAATGTTCTTTTTTGAATGTTGTAGCGTTTTCTTTGTCCTACCCGAACGAATTCAGAATGTGTCGTGTCGTGTTTGCAACCTAAATAAATTCAAAGAACACATAAAACAAAAACAAAACCCGGAATAAATTCAACTTTGGTTTTTTCGAATGAAAGGAAGGTAACTAGGAGTTGAGACGTTCGAAAATACGAGATGGTGACATGAGATGATGATAACGACGATGGTCATGCGCTAAGGCAGAGTGCAAGAAATGAGGGGTAGGGAATGGCGCACGATGGTGTTTTCCTGGGCCCCAGATCACCACCATTTGGCTTTCCACCATTTGGATGTGAAGTCCACCCACTTCAAGTTCTGATTCCCTCATTCATCTAGTTGCCGTTGTTGAGTTGATTGTTTTTGTTTTGAGGTTTGAAATTAAAAACTTAATTTAGCTTTTGCTGACCTTTGTACAGTGAGAAAAACTTTATAAATTATTTGAAAAAATATTTTTAAAAAATTATTAAATTATTTGAAAAATTATTATTAAAAATTTTATTATATTTAAAGAATTTAAAAAAAATTTAAGTCAAAGTTTGAGTGCCTTAAAACGTTCAATTTTCAGATATTTTCACCTTGAGAGTCCATCCTATGCCGCATAGAAATGCTGAATAATAAATAATAAATAATAAATAATAAATAATAAAAGTAGTTCAAGATTTGTGACCTCAATTTGTCGACCATCCATTAACATTTGTTCTCAGTTTAGTTTAAAAATTAGTAATGGAAACTCATAACTGAATTTGTAAAACAAATTGGGACTCATTTGATCAATCGTTTGTTTTCAATTAATCTTCAAATTTATAAGTTAATTGGAATTTGCTTCGTAATCGTGATCAATTCTGCCCACGCATTTAACAGAATTAAACAAAATTTGGCTCAGAAGTTCATTATATTAACATTTTCATTGAGGAATTTTCGCAAAATATGAATGTAATTTAAGACCAAATAGAAACTTTAAGATTAAAAGCAATTAAACGAAAAAGAATGCTGAAAAGTTCCAAGTAATTAAAGAAATGGACACCTAGAACAAGTTCCCCTTGATGGGATCCTTAATGCCAGGTGCGTGCAATTTAATGGAAAATTGAACGAAAATAACGATGGTTCAACACTCAGCTGTGCTCCTGTGCGCTTTCTTTGCGGAAGGCAACATTTTCAGCTGAGTCCTCAGGTAGGATACTATGATATTCTGCCTCACCTGATATTATCCTAATTTGAATTAAACACTGCTAACCAATGTTGAAACTCTCCATGAAGTCTCTCAGACTGGAAAAAAATGTCCACCACTTTTTTGTCTTCGTTGCGAATTTTAAGTCCAACATTAATGGATATTTATGTCTATGTTTATGTTTATATTTATGTTTATGTCTGCATATGTGGAGGAAGGGTGACAGAATTTTCTGGAATTTTTTAGACTGTCGAACGTCAACTATTAAATGGTCATTTTTAAGATGAAAGTTTTATAAAAAGATTTGTTTCAATCAAACAAATAGAAAGAGTCAATTGAGGTAATCATTTTCCTGCAAATAACCATGCGTTCACTTAACACAAGTGGTTTAAGTAAACTAATGTTTGTATGATAAACCATTCAGCAGACTAATGTCTGTGTGATAAACCCACAGGAACCTTGACTGCAATGGTGTTTCATGAGTTGCAGACAATAAGGAACTGTCAAAAATATATTATTTAATAGTCGTAATAATTAAATCTTATGATTTCTTCAGATAACGTTCTTCAAATTGGCTGCCAAAAAGCAAGAAGATGCCTTTCATACAAAACAGCAAAACAGCCCTGAAAGTCAAAAGAGGAAAGATTCGCCTGGAAATAAATTCAGGTGGAGATGGAAGATGCCAGAGGCATGGAGAAGATTTCAAGGAATAATTCATGAGAGGGAAACAATAACTGGACTCTTGGAGGAGAAGGACGTGATGTCATCCCCACTCCATCAATCAATGACTCAATTGTGCCGGACCTGCACTCCAGCTCTGCTCACCACTTGATCTCTGGTACCACAGAAGCGTCCTTTCCAGGTTGAATTTTAGAAAAATAAATTCAAAATATTAATTGTTGAAATAAAATTTAATTAATTCAGTTAGAAATTTTTTTGTTATCGTTCATTCGATTAATCCGCTAAGGCGTGTGCAACTTTTATGACCTTCCACTTCGTTAAGTTTTCATAAAAGCATATGGCATCCAATGTGCCACTTGAATGTATCCAGATTGTGTAGAGTCGTAAAGTTAGATTCTCTTTCCACTGAAAGAGATGATTTGTCCAAATTTATTCCTCAGCATTTCGCCAATTCCCTTGGAGACGCATTAACTCAGCCCGATAGTTCGGGTTGAAATACAGGGACAAATAACAAGGTCGTGTCTACCGCGATTCGACCTTTGAGCGTTCTCAGGGATGCTATTCAGGAGGAAGAAAATTTGTAGAGGATGGAAGGGAAATGACAGGCCCTAAGTAAGGGAAGAGAAAACCGAGGGAGAGAGGGAGCATACGCTGTGAGATTGTACCCCAAGAGTGGATGTTATGTGCACGGGAATCAAATACAAAAGCAGGGTGCTCCGCAGAACAGGCAGTCTTTTATTTCACTCACCGCCGCATTCTCCGATACCCTTGGACATCGTGTGCGTTCCCATGCCAACGTAGGCTCGAGGATGTCTATGTATTATTGTGTCTCTTTATTGTGCCATTTTGTCGTGTAATAGGAAATTCAATAACATATAATTAGTTCTCGTTTGATTGTATTTAAAATATGAATTTGAAAAAATAGCCGTTGCTTCGTAATATTTACAGATTTGTTATTTTTATTTAAATTTTTATTTATATCTTTGAATTGAATCATCAGAAAGGCGAGAGCAGGATGGATGTTTGATTCGAACGTCCTGGTGAGGCAGATGCAAGGTCATGACTCTCTTGTTCCTTGCGGACGCGACCCCTGCAAGACTTCCACGCTGTGTCATCAACATCCGATGTTGTCACGCTGATTCGCCTAAGCCTCAATAAACAAAAAGAAAAAAAAATCAATAAATAAATGAATGAGCGAATACACGAGCGAATAAATCAACAGGTTAGAATCCCATAATTATATTTCACAGTCTGTGTAGGTGGTAATTTATTCAAAATTCCGGAAAAAGTTTCCAATTCGTGCGTCGCGAAGCACAATTTCCAGGGAAGATTATTCCTTGTCTCCCTCGCGAGGCGTCCACCTCCTCTCTCCTCGTTTCAGCATCTCCCTGGAAGCCATCCTCAACACCCTTCGTATTTAAGGTGCGGTTAGGAAGGGACTCTGTAGCCTCCGAGATTCCTGTGCTCCTCCAAATGTTGAGATTCTCTTTCCAATGAGGTTAGGTTGATGTTACGAGCGTAGGATTGAACAGCTTAATTCATTCAATGCATCTGTCGTGCATTAACTCAAATAAAACGGTACTGCAAATGCACGCCAAGGATGAATGCTGAGTTGGCGACTAGGCAGGCATTTGACCTCTGAAGGTCAGGAGGTTTTTTTTAGACAGGTGCAAAACTCACCAACGGCGGATGATGTTTTCCGACGAGGGTCGCTTGATGATGTGATTATTTAACTTTTTCTTATTTATTATTTTTGTTTCGTCTCCAATTAACATGCGAGAGAGGTTTGTGTTTGCGAGGGATGGTCTGTGCAAACACGACAATTTGTTTGCTGACAACCCGCGTGCAGATGGACGCCGCATTGTGGGAACGTGGTTTGGGCTGACCACACTGGGACAACCTCCTCATGTTCTCAGAACACCGGTTGTTTTGAAAACGTGTTTTCCATCGTTTCTTATCGCAATAATTTTCGTAATAAATTCGAATTTAAATTTTTAAGCTCCGACCGAGTCCCAACAAAGCCACCGAATTGTGGATGACCTCATCTTAATAATAAGACGAATAGTTTCATAGCAAAAGCGATAAAATAAATCAAGATCTATTTCTTGATATCAAGAATAAACCACGGAAAAGTGCATGCGACTGATTTTCGCCTCCTGGCAGCGTTTAACGAATGTGCTGAAGGCAATTCAACAGGACAGAAAGCACAAAGCACATTTAGCACTGAAGCTTTTCAGGGGAGAGAAAACAAAGGTGACAAATTCGTACACGTGGAATGGAAGAAAATATAACGCGGAAATAAATGGAAGGTTATTTTGGAAATGGAGAAAAACTTGGAAATGAGAATGGATGAAGAAACTGGATGGATAAGTGGTCATAGGAATGGATGGATGGATGAAGAGGAAGACTCGTCCTAGCGAAGGCAAATACACGTTCGTGATGGACCTGTGATATAGGATGATGTATGGGTCTGAGCCCTAGTGAGCCGATCGATATGGCGCTGCAACATGGAAAAGGAGAGATGCTGAGAGAGGTGAAGAGAGGGTTGGCACTTCTTGGACATGTTTGGAGTTTTCGCGCGGAGCCTCGGAACGACAGTGTTTTGCCTTTCCACTTGGAACTTTCCGAAAGCATGCTTCCCTGTCTCTTCGTTTTTTTGTGTGTATCTGTCTCCATCGGTTTATCTGTTTCTGTGTTTCACATTGCGGTTTACCTTCGATTATGTCGAATTTTATGAGCTTAATAAACTCGCATTATTTGGGTTGGATGTAGTCTTATTCCATCTTTTATCTGTTTTCGATGTAATGCTAATGTTAATGCAATGATTTAACAGCAATAATGTAATCCAACATTTATTTATGAACTTGCATTTATTAATCTATTAATTTATTAATCTTGCACTTGATTTGCTATTAATTTTTTTAATTTTTTTATTCGACGTTATTTACTTGAGTTGCATAATTTTTCGCTTCATCTTCAGAAGTCTAAACGCGATGATGGTGATTTCGAGTCTTAAAACGAGCCACAAGTCATAATTTTCCACCATTTGGAATCTTCTCTGAAAAGTCATGTCAGACGTCGCTACAGGTTGTTCTCTATCATCTGTGTTGGCATTAACACCTGAACCATCAACATCGTCATTGGCATTGGCATCGCTGTCATCATCATCATCATCATCATCATCAGCTGCATCAGGGTCGTCATCACTGCCTTCCTCTTCCACTGCAATTGGTCAGCCTCAAAAACTTCTTGTCTCCGCACCTTTGTTCTTCTCTTCATTATCGTCATCGTCGTCATCATCATCGTCGTCGTCGTCATCTGCCGCTCTCCTATCCTCCATCGCCAGGAGTTTGGAAACCGCGCAAAACATCCATCTGCCTCTAATCCAAAATTTCAGCTTCCAAGCCGTTCCGCTTTCGTCAGCAGCTCCTCTAGCGCTCGGAGGATGTTCGTTTCCAGCGCTACTCTCATCGCCTGTGTCATCTTCGCTAGCGGTGTCGACGTCTTTTTCGACAATTGCGAGTTCGTTGACATCTTCTCTGGAAGTTGCGTCCTCCCAAGAAAGCAAAAAGCAACAGTCTGTCATTAATCTGAGCCTCCCGAAAGCTGACAGAATTCATCATAATCCAATCCACGCCCTTCAAGAACAAGGTTCCTCAAACTGCAAGCAACAAAAACAACAACACTCCTCCAGAGTTCTTCAGAAAAGAAAACGCACGGCACCAACCCGCTATCCAATGGTCAGTAAATTCCACAAGACTTATACTTGCCTTTCGCGTGTTGTTGAGGCTTAGGTTTTTATATTTTATCGATTTCCACGAGCGAAATTTATTATTTTTGCGTTTTCTTTTGAAATGAAACTAGTATTGTTTATCCATATATTTTATGTTGAGGAAGAATTGCACAAACAAACTCATAAATAAAACCCATCTAATGCGAATAAATATTCTAATAAAAATAGTATTAAATAAAATATTTAAAAAATTGACCGAACAGAGAAAGATTTATTCCTGCAATTAGAAGTGTTCGATGAGGTTCAGGAACTGAAAATTTGCAGAAATCTATATCAAATGATGACGATGGTGGGCGAAATTTTTTTGCCAATTAATGTTTTAATTGAACGTCTACTTTTTGCAGGATGTTGGAACCGAAACGTGTGCTGGTAGCGAGAGCAGTGCAGCAACATCATCGCAATCATCAATTTCTACTATGTCCTTTGCTGCTTCCACACCTTTCCCATTCGCATCGTCATCATCGTCTTCGTCGTCCTCCTCATCTCCATCTTCCATCGCATCTTCCATGGCTACGAACGGAGGTCTTCACCAGCTCCTTCCAGGTTCTGACGCCGCCATCGACGACGAAGACGACAACGAAGATGACCAGGACAAATTCCTCTCGAAAAACTACGATCCCGAGAGGCTCAAGGCATTTAATGTGCGTTTGAAAAGTTTTCGTCAGAGTTTTATCAAATTCTCTGAATGGACTTTAACGATAAGGAGGGAGAGGGGAGTTAATGCATCCTCGTCGACAATCAACTTAAGGAGAGTTTACTGTGGTACATTTAAGAAAACAAACAACATCCATCAAATAAAATCTATCAATTGCCTTTTAAACTTTGGGTCATTTGTCAGTCATTCAAAGCTCCATCAATCCATCGTTTCGACTCGTTCATCAAGCACCAATTTTCAATGCTCCTTCAGATGTTTGTGAGACTTTTCGTCGACGAAAACCTAGATCGCGTGGCTCCAATCTCGAAACAACCGAAAGAAAAGATACAAGCCATCATAGAGGCCTGTGACAGACAATTTCCAGAGTTTAAGAGCAGATCGAGGAAGCGCATAAGGACTTACCTCAAGTCTTGCCGGAGGATCAAGAAGACAAAAGGTGCCTGCGACGATATTAAACAGGTTAAACAAGGTTTTTAATAGCAATCGAGAATTGAACTAAATGTTGAAATATTATTCTTACCTCAATCCTGAAATGTTCTCCGTCATTTTTAGTTACATTATCAATCATATCGAACAGTCGTCTTATCGGTGCATCAGTTTTCGGTCTCATCAACAAATAGTTGCTTCAAAGACTTCAATAACTTGAACTTTTATGTCAACTGACAATTTGATGTTGCAAGGCATTTATATTTGGTTTAGAGATTATCATTTAGCAGAGGTAACGAAAACTTTCATTCAAATGTTTTAGGAACCATTCTCAGATTCCATTGTATTTAAAAATAAACGAGCAAGAATGAAACTTAAACAAATCGTAGGAGAAAGATTCTAAACAGAAAATAAACCTCGACAGGCCAAATCAACGATGCCCCATTTGACTTCGGCAGCAGCGGAAGCCATCTTAGCACAGGCCTGTGAAAATGAAAGCAACAATGCTAAAAGGATGAGGATTGGTCTCGAGCCACTGACGGTCAATTTTTTTTCTGTCCCGCTTTTTCCTCGTTTTTGAATTTTCCATTTTAAAAGGTAAACGACAGCACCAGTCTTACAATGGAGCTGGTTAGGCAAAACTAGTTGATTCACATGAGGAGTGCAAATGTAACATGTGTCGTTCGTTCCATGTTGGAAATTGTTCAATAATAGTTTTCTCGTTCCAAGATTTTATTAGTATTTCTGTAGCAACGTAATTTTGTTTAGAAATATCCAACTATAAAAATAAATAATTAAAAATTAGTCCCGTTGAATTGTTAACCATTTGTTAACCAACATTTTACTTGCTTCTATAAAAGGCTGAGCAAATGCAAGTTTCTTGCCTGCTCGGTTCGAACGGTCAACAACTTTTGACCTCAGGAATTCACTCTTCTTCCATTCACTCCAAAACTCCTCCGATGGCGCATTCCGCTTACGGCATGCCTTGCAGTTACTCCACCTGTAAGACAAACAGCGGTTGTACTCAGTATACGCAGGCAAGCAGTACTTGTTACTTCAAGACGTCAACTTCAAACAACGAGGACTTGATGACAGTTCAGAAAGTAGAAACAGACTTGGACGACTACCAGATGAAGACAGAACCAGTGAGCGATCAAGTTCCTCCAAGACAACCTCCTTCTGCTCATAGGTCACCTATGGCAGATCGGCCAAAGGATTCCGTTACAAACTATCATGCCATATCTTCACCGACTTCGATATTTGCAGCACCTGCTCAGACCAATCCTCTCTTTTCCTTTTCAAATTTTAGTTTCCCATCTGCTACTTTGGGATCTCAAGCTCTTTACCGGGATTTGGCAGCGGACAAGAGCAGACAGGCCAATGTTGTGTTTGCTTCTACTGGAGTGCTTTGCGTATCACGAGGTCAACAACCCCAGCAACAATCCACCCCTCAGATTTCGCATTCGTGTCTCCATTACCCGGATAATTTTAGCATGGATCAAGGACAACTTGGTATTACCATTTATTTGAAATTTATTAAAAAAAAAATTTCTGATTGCATTTGCTATTTTGCATTAAATTTAGTATTTTGAACAGCAAGAATAAAAATCAAAATTTTTTTTTACAGTTCCAACCGATTTGAGCATGAAAACTCAAAGACGCCATCAGCAAACATCTCAATTCTCCCATCCTTCCACCCTTAACTATTCCAGTGGAATAATGCCAAACCCATTCCAGTCTACACCGACGATAAGGATTCGTCTGACAGCGGACGAGATAGCAACGATAAAGCAGCTCATCGTGGGCTACAGAGAATCAGCTGCTTTCCTATACAGATCAGCTGAAGAACTTCAGCAACTCATCAATACAAACACTAACCCTCATCTTTAGCTTGATAGATAGTCACGTACCTACGTCAGCGACATCCTATTCTTAACTTAGTCATTGCACCAATAGCGAGTTGTTGTCTAGCTGTACAATTTTCTCCATCTCTCTTATTAAGAAATGTAATTCAGGTTTTTGGGACATAAGCTAACAACTTCATGAGTGTTTGCGGAAGTTTCGAATAACTTTGATAAATGAATCGATACAATTATATTGTCACAAATGAAATAGGCTGTTAAATTACACTTGAAAGCGCTAACAATAAACATTTTTTAGACTAAACTTGGAACATTGTTTTAATATCATCAATCAAAATAAATTAGTAAGAAATTGTAACAACATATTTAGTTCGGTTAAATAAAATAGCATATAAATGATAATAACGATATTATCTGTTGCTCATTATTTCTTGGAATTCAAATCTGATTCACACGGTTGTAAAATGTGTGCCAAACATCAATCTCCGAAATATTATTTATCTCCACCGCTTTCATACTCCCATTCAGCATTCCTCCAACTTGTTGCATGATACAGAAACGACAAATGTTTCACAGATTATGATCTATGTTAACGTATGCATGTACAACTACATGTTTGTAATGTCGAAATAATAGTAAGCGGCAAGATTTCTATGTGAATAGAGTGATTTAAATCATTGAATTTGGTGTATTTCCTGTCACGGACAGGTAGATGTGATAAATTCTCAAGTTGAAAATAAGCAGAAATACAAAATAAACACAAATAAACTAAAAAAGTAACTCAGTAGCGCTAAACTGCATTGCAGACTAATAAAACAAAATAGTAAAGATTATTATTAAAATCTTTATTTATAACTTGGTTTATCATTGGTAAGACATAAAATTTATAGGATGGTCTCCTTAAGTAAAATAAAATATTACCGTATTTTCAAGCATACGACAGGCGCGTTACATTCGATATTCAAATTTTTTTCACTGACTGATTTCTCTAATTTTAATATACAATATATATATGTTTATATATGTATATTATTTATATATTTTTATACAATATATATGTGTTTATATATTATTACTAAACAATGTTTCGATTGTTATCAGTGAAATAAAATAATTTTTTTAACCCTATAGAACGTCATTTTTATTCAAAGCTCTACGAATTACTGAAAGTTTCGATAGATTCGATAGAATTAAAAATTTATTATTTTATTAATTTTAATTTTAATAAATAAATTTCTTAAATTTTGTAATTTTAATTGTTTATTGATTAATAATATTATATATACGATCTTTTCCATTCAAGAAGACACCTTTATTGCCCGAATCAGAAACATTTCATAGAAATTGCCAGGCTTCCGAATAATTTTACAGCATGCAACTCGACCACCCTATATTAAATAAAAGGAAAACCAATTTTATTGGTGAGTCAGCTCCTGCTGGATACGTACCAGGTCTTGGAAGAGGAGCATCTGGTTTTACCACACGTTCGGATATTGGGCCTGCTCGTGAGATTGGAGACGCTCCTGAAGAAAAACCTAATCAGTTCAACAAAAGAAAGGCAAACGATGACGATGAAGTTAATGATAACCTTAACGAAGCAAACTATGATGACTTCGAGGGATATGGAGGCAATATTTGTGACAAGGATCCTTACGACAAAGATGACGAGGAAGCCGATGAGATCTACCTCAATATTGACACAAGATTGGATGAGAGACGAAAGGAAAGGAGAGAAAAAAGAATGAAATTAGAATTGGAAAAGTACAGAGAGAGACGGCCAAAAATCCAGCCGATGTTCGCGGACGTCAAAAAAGATCTTGTAAATGTCACCATGGAAGAATGGATAAACATTCCCGCGGTTGGTGATGTTAGAAACAAAAATATGAGAAATCCGAAAGCCGAAAAATACACTCCTGCTCCTGATGCTATTCTGAGTAGGAATTTAAGCATGGTAGCTACATCCACGACAATTGACGCAAGAGAACAGTTTTTCGGAGGAATAGCATCAACGATTGAGGGAACCTCGACGCAAGGCATTGACTTAACAACAAGAGAGGCTCGTAATAAGCTCATGAACGCCAAACTCTCGCAAATATGTGATTCTGTTTCTGGGCAAACTGTCATCGATCCAACTGGCTATCTCACCGGTCTACAGTCTATGATTCCCAATGCTGGAGCAAGCATTGATAATCTAAAGAAGGCTAGAATGTTGCTTAAAAACATTCGACAAACTGCCCCGAAACAAGCGAATGCATGGATATCTTCTGCGTATTTGGAGGAACTGGCTGGAAAATTACAGGCCGCGAGGAGTCTTATTATGTCTGGATGCGAGCATTGTCCCAAGAGTGAGGACTTATGGCTTGAAGCTTCAAGAATATTGCAAGGCAATGAGGCCAGAGCAGCATTGAGAACTGGTCTCTGTAATATACCACAGTCTGTTCGTCTTTGGGTGAAAAGTGCTGCTATGGAGACCAATGTTAATGCTAAGAAAGCTATTTATAGGAAAGCTTTGGAAAATATTCCCAATTCTGTTGAATTGTGGAAAGCAGCAGTAGATCTGGAAGACGAAGAAAGTGCCAAAATCATGCTGGGCAGAGCAGTCGAATGCTGTCCACACAATGTTGAGCTTTGGCTGGCCCTCAGCAAAATTGAAACATATGAAAATGCGAAAGACGTCTTAAACAGGGCGAGAACCAAAATTCCAACGGAAAGGTTAATTTGGATTACGGCCGCCGAGTTAGAAGAGAGTCAGGGCAACATCCAGAAGGTTGAAATGATTATCGAAAGAGCTCTCAATATACTGGAAGCAAAAGGTGTCGAAATAAACAGAGATCAATGGTTTAAGGAAGCTGAAGATGCAGAGAATGCCAAATATTTTCATACTTGCAAAGCCATCGTCAGAAATGTTGCTGGGAATAATGTGGATGAAGAAGACAAGATGAGAACTTGGATTCACGATGCTAAAGGCTTTACTGCAAATGGATCGATAGAGTGTGCCAGAGAAATGTACAATCAGGCCATCAAGTTTTTCCAGCGAGAGGAAGAGATATGGCTTGATGCAGCTTTATTTGAAAGTAATTATGGAACAACGGAATCTCTTGAAAAACTCCTTCAAATGGCAGTTTTACATTGTCCGAAAACCGAAGATTTATGGTTGATGGGTGCGAAATCGAAATGGCGATCAGGTGATGTTCCGGCTGCCAGAAGCATCCTCTCTCTAGCTTTCAAAGCTAATCCAAACAGTGAATCAGTTTGGTTAGCCGCCGTCAAGCTGGAATCGGAAAATAATGAATATGACAGATCTAGATTGCTTCTTGAAAAAGCTCGGCATACTGCACCAAGTGCAAGAGTATTCATGAAATCCGTCAAGTTTGAATGGTGCATGGGTGATATCGATAGTGCAAATTCTTTACTAAAAGATTCTTTAGAACGGTATCCAACTTTTCCGAAGTTGTGGATGATGAAAGGTCAAATAGAAGATCAAAATGGAAATCTGGAAGCGGCCAAGGAAGCATACGAGCAAGGAATCAAGAAGTGTCCACATTCGATTCCGCTTTGGTTGCTTCTTGCAAGAATGGAGGAGAGAATAGGAATGCTGATAAAGGCAAGAGCAGTGCTGGAAAAGGCTAGACTTAAGAATCCTAAAAATCCCCAGCTATGGTTGGAAGCTATAAGACTCGAGAACAGAGGCAACCTTAAAAACGCTGCTGAAAGCTTGTTGGCCAGGGCTCTCCAGGAATGCCCAAAATCAGGAATTTTATGGGCAGAGGCCATTTTCATGGAGAACAGACTACAAAGGAAATCTAGGAGTGATTCTGCTGTACAGAACTGTGGTGGTGACGTACATGTGCTCCTGGCAATAGCTAAATATCTCTGGTCAGAAAGGNATGGGCAGAGGCCATTTTCATGGAGAACAGACTACAAAGGAAATCTAGGAGTGATTCTGCTGTACAGAACTGTGGTGGTGACGTACATGTGCTCCTGGCAATAGCTAAATATCTCTGGTCAGAAAGGAAGCTTGATAAGGCAAGAAAATGGTTCAAGAGAGCGGTCGAAATTGATCAAGAATTTGGCGATGCTTGGGCATTCTTCTATAGATTTGAAACCCTTTATGGAGCAGAAACCCAGAAGGAAGACGTCGTGATGCACTGTATGAATGCTGAACCACATCAAGGAGAATATTGGTGTAATGTCTCGAAAAATATTAGGAATTGGCGGTTAAAAACAGATGCCATTCTACCCCTTGTGGCACAAACGATACCAGTGCCTCTTTGATCATCTGAACCTTGGATTCATTGAGTTTCACTTTTCTTAGATCCTATATAATTTGTTGATTATAATAAAGTTACGATCAAATTTATTTGAAATGTTAATTAAATTGATAATTGTCGACCGTTTCATTAAAAAATATTTATCATACTTCATCGGAGTCAAACATGAAAACAATTACTGCAATAAAGATGATACTATAATAAAGTTAATCTTGATTTTACTAAAAATTGACACTTGAATGATTACTAATCTAATTTGAAATATCTATCATTTTAAAGTCAAGGAGCTAAAATGTGACGTTTAGAATAACATGAAATAATCATTATTCGTCTTATCCATTTGTAGTATTTCGAGCTTATAATTTTATAACAAAAAACTCATCCCGCCGAAACTACTCAGCCGACAAAACTGTCGACATATTTGAAAGTATTTTTATATATATATTTATATTTCATATAGCGAAACATTGATCAATAACGGATTGTGAATGCAACTCCAACAGTGCAAATGGAAATGATTATGGTGACAAACGATCGACAGGTTTCAAAGTTTGAAGGAGAGGACCTGCTTACCGAATCCTAAAAGTAAAAGTAAGATGTACGTTACGGCTTATGTTAAATATTTATTGTGATAACTAACACATCATGATATGTTACATTAATTAAGTGACAACCAAGAACAACAAACCAAAGAAAGACGTATTATATCCCATCCCTCGGTCGTATTTGTGATGTCGCATATTGCTTCGAATTTTTCTTTGAATATATTTGTATCGGAAATCTTATCTGTATCCTAAAAGTTCCACGTAAAATAAAAAGTGATTTATTTATACTTCAGCATTCCCATTTAGAGATTAGGAGCGCTTATCACAGATTTCAAGAGCTATTTAATAAATTCATAATTGCAAAAAAATGTTTTAACCATCACATGAATGACGCAGTCATCGTAAAAATCAGCAAAATACAGCGGGAAATATTTCATACAGATTTCATAGTTGGGGACGTCTTTCATTGAACTTAAGCAGGCATCCCAAATCTCGTCTACGTCGAGCGCCCAGCACGAAGTAATCAACAAAACCGATGACAGTACGAGCTCTTTTAAATAAATAACTTACATAAATTAAATTATACACTAGCTAATATATAAAATAATAATATTATTAAGTTATTATATTATCGAGTAGTAAAAACGTCATGGAATATTTAAATAATGAAATTGTCCAGATATTAGGTCATCCTAACACATTCAAAATCACAAAATAAATGAATGCATTTGATCTATAAACAAGAAAAGTTTTAATATGCTAACGAAATCAGGATTAATTATTAGTTGTTTAGCATAAGAAGCTTAATGCGAAATGTAATACTCGGCAACATGTGCAAAGTAACAGAATAGAGACAATTTTATGGGTACTTCTCATGTCCAGACAACTATTCACCATAATGGGTGACCCTTGAGGTTCAGGGTCTTCGTCATTTATCTGAGTGGACTAGGACTACAACCAGCCAATGTTAAGCCCTTCATTTCAGTAATATTGAACGCAAATAAAATCATGGCTAAATGTTCATTTTAGAAACGTTGAGGGATTCGTATTTCTTTAAAAATGTTTCATAAATATTTACTTTTATATTAAGCACAAT
>MPNW01000194.1:109117-121653 GCA_011800805.1 Hirudo medicinalis | reverse complement strand
ATCTTTTCCAGATAAGCCCCGCCAAAAAGTTAACCCCCGCCACCCAAAAAAGATTATAAAAAAGAGGACATGAAACTTGTACTTTTAGTTTTTATTGAAGAGGGTGAAATTGGGACATGTCATTAATTTTTTGCCGACACTGTCGGGCATTACACCTCCACCTTTCAGAAATAGTTGAAAGTGATATTTGGTGGCCATTGTTGCATAAACGTTGCTGATGGATCACTCCGTGGCTTTGAAAAAAACGTATTGCCGTCTCCTTGTCATGAACGAGAGTTGAAAGCGTCAGAAAGTTCATTTCAGGTTTTACGTCCGAACGTAGAAAATTTTTGCACAAAATGAGCCTAAAGGCGGATAAGGAGTTGTTTTTATGGCGCGCGTTTAAATATTCAAATGTCTAGACATCAGAAATAGGTCAAGGTTGCGTGCGTGCATTAAATTGGAGCTGGCAAAAAGTGGCGGGGCTTTTCGCGCGTGCACTTTTTGCATTAGTGGCGGGGCTTATCTGGAAAAGATCCAAATAATATTTCACCAAATTCAAAACATAACTTTTGAAACACTATTTACGTAATACATACTAAAATTTGAGTAATTTTCATAACACATTAGTTGAGATAGCGTCAAAAAAATTGGTACTTCCTATCTATTGTGGACTGGATGTATTTTGTGTCTATGTAGCTATGCATGTGTTGTTGACTGTGTTAATAAAATAAATCAATCAATTGAAAACTTCTCTTAATTTGAGTAGAAAATTATTTTAGGTTTCGCATATTACGGAGAATATCCATTGGCATTTGCAGCTTGTTTTGGTCAAGAGGAAATTTATGACTACCTTATCGAGCAGGGTGCAGATCCAAACCTCAGGACTCTTTTGGAAACACCGTGCTTCACATGATGGTCATTAGTAACCAAATGGTTATATTGCTGATGCTGCATTGAACTTATTTGTCACGTTAATTTATTAAGCAAGTGTAACATTAAAATTAATTTTAATTTAATTACTATTCAAGTTAATTTCTTTGAGAATCAAGTTATTACTAGTAAATTCTCACTTTTAATGTAATTAATAATAATACTTCAACCTCCGATTGCCTCAAAAGAGCATGCTGTCCTTGGCTGTAAAGCACCAATCAAAAAAGGCCAACATTGAAATGACGAACCATCAAAACCTCACTCCGCTCACACTCGCCAGCAAACTTGGAAGGATGGAGATTTTTAATGAAATTATTAAACTGCAGAGTCAAGTTGGTTTTTTGAAGATTCAATAATTTATATTGTTTTAATTGTTGAGTGGTTCATTGTGGAGAATGCGCCCTTAAAGAGTTTCCTAACCACGATTTCTGGTTTTCTTGCGTCTTAGAAATTGTTTGTCTTATCGACTGTTGTAAATCAGTTATAATTCATTCAATTTTTTATTACAAGCACTTAAAGTATTCAAAAGTATAAATATTTAAAAGTTAAAAATATTATTGTTTTAAGTTTGAACAAACGTTCAGTAGAGGCAATGTGCAATAACATTTAAGTGGATTAAATACATGATATCTTTTTAAAGGAGATCTGGAGGTACAGCAATATAACTTGCTCTGTTTATCCACTAGCACAACTTGATACCATTGGGGAAAATGGAAAAACAAGTAATTATAAACCACTGATTATTTACAAAACTAACACATTTTGCAAACCTTTTTCAATCGAAATTCGTTGTATTAAAACTAATTTAATCAGCAGATCATTTTTACGTAACATTATCAGTGGTTGGTTTTATTCCAGCTAATTTTATTTTTATTTATTTATTTCAAACAAGGTCAAAGGGCTGTTTACCACTTACATGACCAACAGTGACATGTAAGCAAATAGAATAGTGTAGAAGAGCGATACAGAGCTGCACCCTCAAAACTTAAAAATAAAGTTGCCACAAAGAAATAAATTTTCGTAAAAGTTCTTTGTATCTGAGATGTTGATTTAAATTAAGTTCACGAGTTATGGAGTTAAAGCGTGTTACAGTCGAGGAGTTCACAATATCAGCCAGCAGGGAGTTCCAAGGCTTTACAACACGCTTGCAGAAAAAGTGCTTTGAGGTCGCATCGGAATATGTTTCTTTTAAGTTTGTGACTCTAGCCTCGAGTTCTGGAATAGTTTGAGTTGATGAGAAAGTTGTATATTGAGCTATGAATAAGACCATCTTTTAACTTGAAGCAGAGTGTGAGGTCAGCCAGTAGTCAACGTTTTTACAAGGTAGGTAATTTCAGTTGTTTGAGCCTTTGCAGATAGGGATGAGGGGACAAAATGGGGATGGCCTTAGTGAACCTCTTTTGGATTTTTTCTATCCTGTCGATGAGTGCCTTCCTGTGAGGATTCCATGCAGGAGAACTGTATTCAAGTACTTGTCTGAGATATGTGCAAAATGCTTTTTTGAGAATATCTTGATTTATTGTAGAAAAAGATGAGATAATTAGTTTGGATATTGTTTCCGCTTTTTTGATGATATTGTCGAAACTGAGAGAGAAATCAATGAGTACCACCAGATCACGAATTGTATCAACTCTCGTCAGCTTGTGGCTATTGATCCGATATTCACATGGGGTTAAAACTTCTACAGCCGATCAGCGAGAGAATCTGACATTTGTCAGGAGCAAGTTGTAACTGCCATTTCTCAAAATTTCTTGCACTCCATTCCACTATCCTGTCAAGAGAGTATTGCAAATGGGATGGGGACTTGTTGTAAAGCTTCACATCATCTGCAAAGAGCTTACAAATGGTGTCTGAATTTGTGAATGTGTTGGATAGGTCAAAACTCCAATAGTATCAACAACTTCATCCGAGATAAAGCTATTAATGTTGACTCTTTGTGACCTCAAATTGAGAAACTCCCTAAGCCAACCCTCGTGTTGTCACTTAAGACCGTAAGTAAAATATCTTGTTCATTAGTTTAACGTGAGAGACAGAGTCGAACGTGAGAGACAGAGTCGAACGCCTTATGAAAATCCAAATAGATAGTGTCTAAATTTTGTTTGTTCTGTGTGGCATAAGTCCACTGTTTTTTTTTTAAAATGTTTTTGTAAGTGCTAATGCGATCTTGAGTAACATTCCTTGATCATTCCTTCCATCATCAATTTCTTTCCTAGATTCCAATGCAGCTCTCATTTACATCACGAATGGTGATTCAGATAGCCACTTGAACATGCTCGATGATGGAATTATAAAACAACTCCTTGCTGACAAGTGGAAAAATTACGCAAAGAAAAGATTTCTAGAAAGACTTCTGTTGGCCATCGTTTTCCTGATAACCTTGAGTGTTGCCATTTACACGAGATCAGATGAGGTGTTTTGTGAACTCCCACATCCTCCAAGCTCAACCGCTGTTGTGAGTAAACTGATGAAATGTAAAGATCAATATATCATCAAGACATTTAAAATAAATGATGAAATTAAAAAATAAACAAACATGAAATCTAATATAATGAAGTAAGGGAGTCCTTAAACTAGTAAGTTTACCAGCAAGTTTATTGAGCAGCCAATAAGTGATTAGAACTAAATAATCGAGTATTTCTGTGAATCTGTAGGATTTGTAGGATCTGGTGTGGTTTTTGATATTACAACCTCAGTTGCCATGGTCCTGCCCTAGAAAGATTTTATATATAACAACAAAAACTTAATTACAATAAGTAATTAATGCTTTGTCGCCGTGGTTACAACAATAATAATAACACAAATTTTAATGTAATACTAGCATAAATTCTAATGTAATAACATCAAAATAACTTCTGAGGTACGATACGTGGCCGAAAGTTTTGTGGTGCTCTACTGTTTGGTGACCATAGTTTTCCTCATTTTTGAACTTCACTCTGAAGGATTCCTCAATTTCGTACGACAACAGGTAATTCATTTTACTAATCCTCTCAAACAAATACAACATTATAAATTTAATTTTACACTTTGTGCATGTTGGTATCAACATTAATTCTTAAAATTACTCGCTACCAGTCAGGGGCTCCAGCAAAATGTTTCTTCAACGTTTCTTGTTTGCTCATATTGATATGCGTTCCTCTGAGATTTTGTGACTGTTGCACAGCGGAAAAAATAATAATTTCTGTCGCTGCTCCTTGTGCTTGGGCACATCTCCTCTTCTTTTCCAGGTTGAAATGGGTTTCACTTTTAAAATATTTCTCGAACGATCGTTACAACGTATTTCATAGTCGCTGAATGGATTTTATTTTATTTCTTAATTATACGATAATAAAATATAATTACATAATGTTATAATATTGTTTCATTCATAATTATAACAATAATAGCTCTTTGGCTTTGCAAAAAATTATTAAATATGTAAGGAAGCATGCGACGATCAAGTCTGTACTTAAAGCTGCCGGTATGGTGATAGTTAATTTGATGAATTTTAAGAATTTTTAGTTTTTTGAAGAAAGGGTCAGCGTAATAGTTGTGTGGTAAATGCAGAGCAATATAAATAATTTTCTAGAATTTAAGTAAGGGAAGTAGGTAAAATGAGTAATTAGAAGCCCAAACCAGATTACAATAATTCAAATATGGAAATATGAATGAATAATATAATGTTATGGCTATTGACGAAGTGATGTAACGACGAAAACGAGAAATAATTCCAATGGTTTTCGAGACCTTATTAATTAGAGATTGTATATGAGGTTTGATGGTAAGATATTGGTCTACAAAAATCCAGAGAAATTTACAGTTGTCAACGCGAGATAGAGTGAAATCACCAATATAAACGTAATGATCAAGGAATGATTTTTTTTTCTTGCTTTATGAAATAAGATATATAGTTTTTTGACATTGAGAGTGAGAACATTAGCTTTGCACCAGTTTGTTACATTTTTAAGTTCATTGTTCAACATAGAATAAAGTTCGCCAATGTCATAACCCGATATAGACCCATTTGCGTCATCAGCTAAAAGTAGAAATTCGAGGTCATCCGATGAATTACACATATCATTGACATAAACTAAAAACAATAGTGGGTCCAGCATAGAACCTTGTGGCACTCCTAGAGTTATACGTATAGTGGGAGAAATGGAATTTTAAAAAGAAACCATATGGGCCAATTAAGTAACTGAAACGATAAGCATTTATCACGAATGAATAATGCTGCAATTTCTCAAGCAGAATCCCATGATTTAACTCAGCTTCAAGTTGTCGAACTGGCGATAGTGAGGACTTGTCAAAAAATGAGATGGTTCTGTTATCAATTGTGTTATTTCAAAAAAACTTGTAAAAGTAGGGAAGAATCGATATTGGCCTGTTTATAATGATTTTTATGGAGTCGGCTTTATGCAATGGCCTTTGCAGTTTTTACAAATGAAGAGATAATTAGGGATGCCTGGATATGAGCTATCAGACGCCTCTGACGCTATGCAAATGGAGCATTATAAATTAACTATTATTATTATTATTATCAGAGGCAACGAAATGCTTGTCATAGTTGGGTCGGTGCCATCACATCACGATTATTATTACGCTTCTTTTCAACAGGATGTTTTACTTCAGTGGAGTCTTTGTAGTAGTCTTTTATCAGATGCTGAGAGGAGACTTGGTGAGGTTTGGTGTCATTTATGCCATCTTTTTCATTGGATTCGGACAATGTGAGAAATTGTTTGTGGATTTTGATATTAACGGAAGGAGTTGCTTTTGAATTACAGATATTGTTAACATTAATTGTATGTGATACTTCGTACCTGTAACACCCTCCGACATAATTTCAGCCTTTTACTTTCTTTTTAAAACTACTTACGGCAAAAGCGAAAACGAAGGCCCTTTCGATTCATTGGGTGGAACTGTTATGAAGTTATTTGAAATGACATTGGGAGATTATCAGGTTAGTGGTGCAAATGTTTTTTCATTAATTTGCATCCATTAACATCATCTCCATATCCTTACACGACCGGAAAAGGAGGTGAGATTAATAGGCGAATATCTTTAAATATCATGCTTTTATTTGCACTTATGAGGTCTTTTATCCACTCGAACCACTTACTTGAACGCTTGAATTTTTGAGAATGCACAATTTTTATTTATTGATTAAGTATTTAAATAATAAATTGTTTTATTTCATGCAATCAACTTCGGACGCAGGAGGTAAATAATTTAATAATGACGATTTTGAAATTGTAATTTATTAATGAAGCTAAAAGTTTGTATTTCTCTTCTCCTAACTTAGGTGGTGAGTACAACTTTTCAGCTTCTCGTCCTGGAATGTAAATACTGTGTAGACTCGGATTGAAAATAATTTCCAGTACGAATCCTTCAGCAAAACTGCTATACCCGTCCTAACAAAATTCGTCTTTATTTCCTTCGCCATTCTTGTTCCAATCTTACTTCTCAACATGCTCATTGCAACGTTTGTTCACACCTACGAACTGATCATCAGAAGATCTGAAAAGGAGTGGAAGAGACAAGTTGGTTGAAAAATCGGAAGGGATGATCATTTTGATTAATATACTTACTCATTACTAAGTAAAGCATTTAAATATAAATGTAGTCCATTTATACGGCGCCATATGCATAGCCTCGTAGGCGCTTTTTATAAATAAATATTAACCATATAAAATATAAAAATAAATGTTAACCATTTATATATAACGCTCCTCCCCAAGGGTGCTTATGGCAGTGCAAGCTGGGCTTCGAACAAGACACATTACGACTGTTGCCGTAATGGCATTACCGCCGTATGCAGGAACGCAACCTATTCGGCCAGCCTGAACCAATGTACACACATTACACAATTTACTTTATAAGTTTATAGTGATTAAATGAATGTTCAAATAATAGGAACAATCATATTTTACGTGAAATGAACATTGTTTCAGTGGGCCAAAATCATAATTGTCCTTGAAAGAACATTCACTCCTTCTCAGTTGGTTCGCTTTCAAGAGAAATATTCGGTTAAATTTGGCTGTGATTCGAGTAAAAGTCGAGGACTTATGGTCATAAAAACTTCGGCGCGATCAATCTCAAGACAGAGAAAGGAAGCTCGAGTTAATTGGAAGGTTGGTTGAATGAGACCCGTTGTAAATTATTAATTATCTACTAATTTTTGGTTATTTAACAACACATATATTCATTTTAAAATAATTTCTTTTTTCCTTGCAGCGCATTTTCGCTGTTGTTAAAAAAGCTATGAGATCTGAGGATTGGAATGCAGAAAATATTGAGTTAAAGAAGCGAAACAGAATGTCATTAAACTCGAGAGATGCATCCTACAGGAAAGGACATTTGGACGTAGATATTTCTCAATCAGAATGTGAAGAGTTTGGAATATTGGCAGCTGCTAAACAGCTAGCGTGGGAAAAAGACATTGATCTGGAAAAAGTCAACGGTTCCTCATCCAACGGCTCCATCGCAAAGAACTCAGCAAAAACAGATGAGGAGTTTAAAAATTTAGTTAAAAGAAATCCCAGACCAAAAACTTCAAGGAGCGAAATGGATTGCTTATATTCTTCCGAAGAGAGGGAAGAAGTAGTTGGGAAAAGCGAGTCAAAACTAAATTTTCCTAAATCATCTCTAAGTTCTCGTCACATTATGACATGCGTCAGTGGCAGTTCCATGGCATGCAGTTCCGCAAGTAGTTTGTGCTCCTCCAATTCTTCATCCACACCTCTGGTCAGTCGACCGAGCAGAATTTCTGTGAAACGTTTCTAGTGATTGTTGTTGTTGTTGTTTATTAACGTCCGTTGCATACTAGATGATTAGGACGGCTATCCCGCAACGTGATTCGAATCCGTGCGGTCATTGTGAGAGGCGAAGTCTTAACCTTTAGACCATGCGGGAGCACAAGTTTTTAATGAATTTGTGCGGAATCTATTTATAGCAAACGAATGCTAGGCTTTGTTTTGGAGGGTGGTTATGTTACTTTCCATCATGAAGCAGTATAAGAATATAAGTGATAATGACTCCCCATAGAATGAGTTCTTAAATATTTGTTTACATCTTGCGTGGCTCTTGCTATCTCAAACTGAGGTACGTGACCTCAAATGATTGACTGCACGTGTAATATGATGTGATTAAATTTTAATGGATTATTTAAGCGAAATTTCTTGAAATCGTACAAAATTACAATTTGAATAGGTTTATGAATGTTGAAAATTTAAAAGCTTTAATTTTAGTTTTTAAATTATCATTTGAATATTCAAATATAATGTATAATCATTTTTTTGAGTGCACAATAAACAGTTAATAAACATAAACATATCATTAGTGTTTTGGAACCTACTCCTATTATGTGACATGTTAACTTACTTACCATAAAACAAGCATCTGGTGTTTCAACGTACTCTTTCTAAATATTGTTTATTTAATCTATTTAAATACGTAATGATGTCATTGAAAATGAAATGACAAATAGGAATTACATCCATGAGAAGTTCGGGTGATTCAGAAAGTTGTTTGTGCTTAGTGCACGTAGGAGGCAGCAGCTTAAAGTTTCTCCAGTAGCACTTCTCTCAACTGCACTCTTTCTACTCATTGGTTGCTGCCGCTAGGTTAGCATTCATTGTTTGGTGGTATCGTTCGTTGTATTTCGAGAGCTATTTGGAACTTTGCAGTTGTTGATTGGAAATAAAAATGTTTTGGTCTGCTCTTATATTACTGGGTGGCTTCTGTTTAACTTTTGGAAACAACCAATTTCCTGATTATTGCCGATCTTGCAATTTGGAGGAATGTCTTCCTGTAAATAACTGTGTCGCTGGCAAGACTAAGGATGTCTGTGGCTGCTGCGATGTTTGTGCGAAGACAGAATTCGAGCTGTGCGAACATCCAGATGTTCCACATCCAAAAGAAGGAGGGTTCTTCGGCAAATGTGGACAGGATCTAGAATGCAAAGTAAGGACTGATCTAGCCCCTGGAGAGGCTGCTGAAGCCATCTGCTACTGCAGGTTCGAAGATGAAGTTTGTGGCTCCAATGGAAAGACTTACGATAGCCTCTGCAAGATGAAAGGGGATGCTCTCATTTCAAATACCAACATCACTCAAGCTAAGAAAGGGCCGTGTAACACAGGTTCTACATATTAACATATTTCGAATTGATTTGAAATATTTTAGTTTTGAATTCAAAATCAGCACATAATTTCATAACCATGATAAGAACTTAAAATATTTACCTTAAAAGGATATTCTCTCGCTGAGTTAAGTGAACACCAAATAAACTGAGAAACATAATGTAGCAATTATGTATGGTGACTAAAAAGATCTAGTACAGTGTAATAACCAATCCTTATTTTTAATATCCATATTAATACCCCAAGGCACAACTAGAATGAACATAATCTCGAGATAACTTATAAAGGAGAAGCATGAACATTATACCATGGATTAACAATGAACATATTTATTTTAAGAGATGTTTATTATTTAATAAATAGTTTATCAATTAAAGTTATCAAGTTGTTCAACCTAATGTCACTTAACTCGAGTACCTGCTCTTAATAACTGCATTCAGAGCCGCCGAGAGGATGAAAGTGCCCAGGGGCCCAGCAATTTTTTGGGACGGGCGGTTTTAAAACCTTTTTATTGCTTTTATATTAACAAATTGACATAGCAAAGGGCCCGAGGCCGTTGTGCTTAAGGGATCGAACTTTCTGTCGGTGGTCCTGACCACATTGCACAATAATAATGATTAACAATACTAATAATAATGTTGCCGCTCAGGGAAAATTACCAGTAGATATATTGTTCATATATATTCATTGTCGCTTACATCTTAAGGATATGTTTTATGGAATTAAATTCTCAGGTGACGAATAAATTGACGTCTGTTTTACAACACTAGTAGGACGAATGTTACAGATGTGAATCAAAAACGTCTTCAAACTTGCATTCCTACTTTTTGTTGTCTCCTCTAATTAAGAGGTTTTCTTTTGTTCTCATGCAACAGCAACTAGTTTCCTCCCGCCTAGCTTGACAGGCTTGAAGCATTTATTCCATACTTCTACCACGTTAGGTTTTTCGGAGCAACTTCATTTTAAAAGTTCCCATGCCTCCGTTTGGTGGACGTTTGGTTGGAGGAAGGCTTCGACGTACATTTGTCATTTATTAGATTAACTAAACATGAATCAGTATAATAATTTGCATATTCAAGTAGATTATGTTGCAAATTCGAATTATTACCCGATTACACTGTCATCGGCTTCACAATTTGCTTTTGATAAACTTTTTATTAAAGTATCTTATTTATTTATCTTTTTTGAGATGAAAGAAAAATCCAAAATGACTTGTCCGTATTAGGATGGGTCCTTATGGTAAAGCAGCTTAATTATTGAATTTACGTGGCTAACAAACAAACAAATCATCCTCAAGTTTTGTGGATCTAGTGAACGTTTAAATCCCACTGAAGACAGATGAAATGACGTCGATGTTTGAAAACCTCGCAAATTCGTTAAACGTTGTTTTAAACAAGTTGCGCCAAAGGGATTTATTTATCCCTAAAATTCTGAAGACCCCTACCCCCAACAGCTGCACTCCGCCGGGGTCGTATGCTTCTAAGCAACCAAGTTGGTTCGAGTTAGTTTTAGTTCCCCAGTTACAAATTACTGTATAAATTCCTTTGGGTTATCGTGGGCTATCTTTTTTTTTCCTTTATTGAGCAGAGAAATAAACAACATAAATATAAAAAAACAAAATCATGCCCTCTCAAGGGTTGATCCTAAGGGATTAGTATCCTGCTCTCTGAACAACCCATACCATATTTAAAAAAAACCATTGAATTGCGGCTATGGGTCTTATTTGGGGTGGACCGTAGTGCATAAGAATGTAGTGATGAGTGAGTTACAAAAAGTTCATTATATAAGTAGGGAAGCATGTGATGGTCCAGTTTGTACATAAAGATGCCAGTATGGTGGTGGTTAATTTGATATACTTTAAGAATCTTGAGTTTTTTGATAAAATGGTCAGTGTGAGAGTTGTATGGTAGATGCAAAGCAATACGAATATATCTTTTTTGGAGTTTAAGTAAGTATCTGTTTTTTATTTGTTTTGTAACTTTTACAGAACCACCAAAGATGATTTTTCTTTGATGAGAATTCTATTAGAAGAAGTTAAATTTGTCACATTAGTATATCATTAAATCAGATACCTGCTCAATTTTGTTGAGGATTGATGCATTTATTAATAAATGAATCTGAAATAAAGCCCTTATGATTAGGCACCATAAGGAGTTAATTAAAATGATGAGAATGTCTGAATAAACATTGTCTAACTGTTCCAATTCTTATACCCATTGATATTTTTCTTGGGAAAGAATTATTTTGTAGCTGTCAACTCTCTAATTGCTGAAATTACATTAAAGCTAAGACAATGAAACTTGGTTTAATTAATTATGATATAATAAAATAAATTAACTATTTAATATAGACTTATTTCTCAGTATCGGAGTTGGAAGCCAAACTAAATTAATGATGAATCAATTCATCATCCATATTTTATCACTGCTTCATTAGATTTCATCAGCATTTACATTACTTATTATTTGACAAAACATTTGTTTACAGTTCCAATTATTGTGAGCCTGCCTGAAAATGTGAAAAATGTCACTGGATCAAACATCGCCATCCTTTGTGAAGCCAAAGGCTATCCCATTCCTGACATTACATGGATATTCACCAGGGTGGATGGAAAAGTTTTTGCTTTGCCCAGTAAGAAAGTAGTCTGAGATTGTTGTTGGAAACAAACACCATAAAGTCATAGAACTATTCTAATATTATTTTATTTTATTTACTTCATTAGGCGATGATCTTCACATGTCAATCAATACAAGAGGAGGGCCTGAAAAGTGGCAAGTGACAGGGTGGTTGCAAATAATTGACCTCAAGAAGGAACATGAGGGAGATTACACTTGCACTGCTTCCAATGAGGCTGGATCCCAGAAAGCCAGTGCCAGGGTGAATGTGGTGAACTCCAAGGAAGGTAAAATAAGAGCACGTGCCTAGAATGTCCAATCATTCCTTAAGTATAAAATGATGGAAAAGTGAATTTAAAAAAAAAGTTTTCCTGTAACCTTTACATGAAAAACCATTTTTTTGTTTTTGATAAAGACATTTATTAGAATTTTCGTTAATTTCTATCATTTTATTCATGCAGAAAAAGCCAAGTAATTTGCAAAAGCAAGTTCTGATGAGACATCCTACATTTGGACAACTTCAACTAGTAGATTTCTGATTTCAACTAGTAGAAATAAATTGGAATAGTAAATTAGTGCTTTGAAGCATTGTTATGATATATTGCTATGATGGTGTTTAAATTTTGAAATGAAGTTATTATTTCAATAATCTCAAACCATGTTAGTGCAATAAATTAGGATTTAATGCCTTTGACAACATTAGATTTATCATTTGCAATCTTTATCATCAAATCAGTATCTAAAATGACTCTTTAATGGGAGGACCACAACTTGATTAAGGCTAGCAGGTTGTTTACAAAACACGTTAGCAGGGTGTTTACATATAAACAAAAACATATTCCGTAGAACGGTGTAAAAGTACAATTATAAAATTTTCAATTGCGAAATAACCTTT
>MPNW01000194.1:11991-105723 GCA_011800805.1 Hirudo medicinalis | reverse complement strand
GGGAATATAATGAGCCTAAATTGGTTTAATTCTGTAAATGTTTGATGTGAAATCAAGAACCGGCTGCATCACATCGCCTAGGCTTTTTAGCATTGGATTTTCTCAACCGGCTAGCCTTATTCAAATGGACCACAAACATGCGAGACATGTTGTCTCGGAGTCAAAGAAAAAACCGCTCGAAGTTTTAAAAGACCTCGTTTTAAAAGTTTTCCAGCCCGAAAAAATGATGAATTTAGAGCATTTTTATGCTAAAAAAATATTAAAACTAAAACATTGGAGATTACATCGTTGAATGATTTTCATTTAGTTATCATTCATATATGGCACAACATCTCTCGATGTTTGAATTACTAATAATTCTTGGCATATTTGGCGAACTCCTTCTTATTAATCCTGCCACCTTTATTTTTGTCCACCTCTTTTATAAAACCCTTTAACTGCCAAAGAAAAAGTTTTAAGTAAATGGTATATAAATGAACTTCAAAAAGTCCAAATCATCTTAGTTATGCAACGGACTTTAACCAAATGAATAAATAAATAAAAAATAACTTCAACAAATGCTATAGAGTAACTTGTGCTTTCCAAAATTGCACCTTCAATCTAATGATAATTATCATTAGATAAAATTAATTAAAAGTGATGCCAGGAGAGCAGGATTAATTTTGCTAGATGGGAGTGTGTGGGCCCCCCTAAATCCGCCACTGGTCCAGGCGAGAGAGAACAAAATTATGAGCGAGGACAGAAGTTGTGTCGATGGAGAGGAGTGAACAAATATGACGAATTGCCCAGATGAGGTGATTATAAGATTTGGCAATGGAGGAGGAATGTTCATTAAAGCTGAGGTGAGAATCAAAAGTAACACCAAGGAATTTAAGAGTAGAAGGTTTTAGAGGAAGGGAGGAGAGTGCCAACGACGTTTATGGAAGATGGAGGAGACAGATTTTTGAGGCAGCCAGGTGTGCCGATGAACACGATTTCGGATTTCTGCGGATTCAGTTGAAAGTTAACGAGATGCCAATCATTGATGGCATACGTGCACCTCAGCAGATTTCCGGAAATCATGAATGATGTTGGACAAAGGTGAAGTGTAGGTTGTGAAAAGCAAAGGTTCCAGGACAGGCCCCGAGGAACGCCAGCAAGAAGTTCAACTGGAGTGGAGGAGTGGTCGCCAAACTTTACATATTGGGTTATATTGGAAAGGTAAGATTGTAGCCAAGAGAGTGCAAAGGCCATCGATTCCAACAGTATCCGGTGTATAAAGTGGTGTAAAAGGTTACAAGCACCCTTAATTTTAGTATACCTCCTAAATTAATGAACTGGTCAAAGCCAAATTTTGAATTTATGAGTATGTTATGTTATATGTATGTGATGTTACACATTGTGACATTTTGTATTCTTTATAAATAGTCAAGCTCCTTGGACGACATGAATATCGAACCATATTATCAATTATCAAAACATTTTATTTTAACAGATTATTGCCTTCATAAAGACGCCACAACCGGATTGGGAAATCTTGACTTCATCATTGACCTGTTTTTCAGATATAGGTTTCCCCAATAAGTCATAGACAGCACTAACGACGCCTTTCAAATCTGGCATCTATCACATCTTATCACTGTCAAATATGTCGAATATTCTATGAATATCCACTTCTTTCAAATATACAGATTTATAGCAGGTATTCGTCGATACTTTGTTTTAACATCATGGAAAAATATTCGAACAGTAGCTTCAGACTGTCAAATGTGTCTGTAATTTAAATCACAATAAATTCAATTACCCAAATGAATTAGCAAACCTAAACATACATTTGGCTGATTCGACTCCTATTTAAACCATCCTGAGCCGAATTACTAATAACAAAATACTATTACTGCGACACCGTTACTTCCCAAGATTCGGATTCTTAATTCATTTAAAGTCGAGGATTAATAGGACAATTCGCAGACGATCACACGCAGCCATTATAGAGATATGCAAATTGCGCACTGGTTTCATTTCAGTCTGCAACTTTGATAGATCAACTAATGTTTGAAGATAAATATAGTCAACTTTGTAATAACTTGTATTTCGTTGTATTTTAAATTTTTATTTAATTTGAAAGATGTCATTAGTAGATGATATTATTGTAAATTAAATTTATTTGAAAACCTGAGAATAACATACAACAATAACGTAAATTATATTTATTTATTGCACATCTCTTTATTATAAAGTTTATTTTCTTCAAAAATTGGCAAACATTTACCATCACAATGATATAAATATTTAAACAGCCTCCATAGTTATAAGTTTACTGGAATTATTATTTTAAAATGCAAGTACTCAGCGCCGGATTTACCCAGATGGAGGCCCACAGGCTTCTGCGCCAGTTCCTTAAACATGTCTTGGCTCATTTGAGAATTCAGTTTTTTTCTGCAGTACATGTACAAGTATTTACAGAGCCTAGTTCCAATGTGGACTCTGATGGTGGTTTAAGATAAAGATGAGGGCAGTTCGATTCGTCCATTTCTTCCGCCAGAAAATTCTGAGATGAATGGATGCTTCAATGCATCAGAGGCTGTTATTCTCGAACTGGGACAAATGGCAAGCATCTTCTCGAGCAGATCGACAAAGAGGATCTCATTTGGGGTATTATTCTTGATGCGTAGAGCCGACGAAATGGATTTTGTCGACTGTCCAGAAAAGCGGTGACCGCTGTCTTTGATTTGCCAGATTCCGTAGACCTTTGTGAAATATCCAGACTTGACGGGACAGTTTTCGATCATTTCGTCGGGAAGCATTCCGAAGATCTCTGCCATCATTTGGAAATGTTGGAGCTCGTTTCTACTTTTGAGGAGAGGCTTCCTACTGTAGCACTCTGCCATTATGCACCCTATGCTCCAAACGTCGACTGCGCAACCGAACTTGAGGTACAAACAGACTTCGGGCGCCCTGTAAGTTCGAGTTTGGCATAAGTCGCAATTGGGATTGTTTTCATAGAAGGACATTCCAAAATCTACTACTTTCAGTTCGCCCAATTCGTTGAACATGACGTTCTCGGGTTTTAAGTCACCATGGACGATTCCCATGGAGGAGAGGAAAGCCGCCGACATCGTCAGAGCGTGTCCGATGTACCTCAATTCTGACCCGTTCAGTTTCTTGTTCTTCAAAAGTCCGTCCAGTGTACAGGAGAGATATTCGAAGACATAGCACGGATGGCCGTCCTTCTCGAACCAGTCCATCATAGCAACGACGGTTTCCCTGCCCCTGTTAGTGGAGCAGTTTAATACCCTGAGCATTTGGATTTCGTTATGTATTTCCTCCATGCTGGCATTAATGATATCCTTGATGTATTTCACGGCTACTTTGACGTTTGTCCGAGTATCGAGGGCTTTTATGGTTTGACCAAAAGTTCCCTCTCCGACTACGGACTGGAACACGTACCTGTCGTTCATAATTTTATTATCAGTTCGGTTCGAATGTGACTGAATAGTAGGTTCACAAAGAATATTTGTGGTCATCAGGACGTCAGCCATCGCGTCAGCTGTTCTATGAGAATGAAGTTGTGCTGCGGCGGCTTTCACCAAGATGGAAGAAAAGATTCTGAATATGCACGTAACATTAATTAACGTTATAATCTATTTTTCATAGTTTGTATTTATAGATGTTTTTAAAAAGTTTTTTTACATTCATATTAATGATTAATTACATTTTTTATTTATTCGATGTATAGCTTTGTTTGAATAAATTAGAATGAATTTAATTGATTTTTGTTCGCACCATGTTATATCGATACAATATTATTTTTTAATAATTTTGATTTATTGAGCGCATATTTTAAAGAAATATAGTATTTTAAACCAGGTAATGAACAGGTAATGTTTATCATAAAATTCAGTTTAAAGTTGGTTTCATTTTTTCATCTGAAGTTTCTTAGTTTTTAAAGCAATTAAAGCTTTTTGAAAATTTGATGACTCCAAGACGACGCCTGGAACCAGCTCTAGTATATTTCCTGCCACTTTCTCGCCCAACTTTCGGCAGGGTCTGGCACAGAGGCTTGCGGGCTTCCACCACCAAACTGCACCGGGGCCTCCTCCAAAATTGAATAAGCCTAAATTCCTTTATTATATTTATATCACACTACATTAATTTACGTTATATTACAAAACGTAACAGTACCTTCTGTAGGACTATTCATTAAAAATTAATTGGGGAAAAACTTTCATTAGTGTGAATGTTTCTACTTAGTAGTTTGTAGTACTATGAAACTCCTACCACGGAGCGTACCGACAGAGAATCATCAGAGGAGTGCCCCGTCACCGAACGTTTCGGCCCAAACTCCTTACGTTCTCAGGGGATGGGCCACACCCGTTGATCAGGCGGGTGTCACTGCCGGTTATTACCCTATTTAAACCATCTACAGTACATCACCCATTATATGGTTATCGACTAAGACTCACGGCGACCTTTGCACATCTATATCACATAATGCAAACTGAGCGTTATATTTTGAAGCGGTCGCCTTCTCTTTGAAAATTAAGCTAACCGCTTACGGCCGAGAGCATATATCGCAATAAACGCTCATTCGCGTTTCACGTCATTTTGCGAATGCGCGCGCCATCTCTTCAACAACCGAACCGCATTCTCTCCTTTCTTAGCAACACTTAACGGCCTCTCATCTCCCAAATCCAAACGTGCCTCCGCGACCTCCGACATTTTTGTCATAGTCTTAGTTCTTTCCCGGCTCGACAAACCGATTTGAGTGAGGAACGTGTAGGCCGACTTCCCAACTAAACCCCTCGCACCAACTTCAACGGGCATTAACTTTACCCGAAATCCGCTATCCTCCAGATCTTTCGTTAAATCAGAGTATTACTCCGTTTTTTAGCACATTACTCGCTTCGATTCTATTCTCCCACGGTACAAGCAACTCTATCAAAAGGAAAGCGTCTGACGACGATGCGAGAACAACATCCGGCCTCCTGTCGCTATCCTTAAGTAATTGGGGATAGTGTCTCAAATCTTCTAGGTCGTCAGCGACGGTCCAATCATTAGTCTCTCCTCGGAGGGAGTCTGTTTTTCTTGCAGGGTAGTGAAAAGCCCTCTCGCAAAAAATATACCTTCCTACAACACAATCTTGCGAGAATTGCTCTGGCCGCCGCCATTTTGGGAGCTTCCACTACTTCCTTTAGAACCTTATTGTGTCGCCACGTGTACCTACCGTTGTCGAGGGCATATTTGCAATTTGAGAGCACATGATGGAGTGTCTCGGATTCGCCGCAGAGCTCACATTTACAGTCTTCCGTCAAACCCCATCTTCGCAAATTGTCTTTAGAAGGTAATTGGNCCTGCTCTTACCGCTGAGCTGGACTCTGACCATTTTACGAAGTGGTTCCATTCTACAGCATGACGGCCCGTCTGAATAGGACCTGTTACCAATGATACAAATTTTGAGATGTTTCGGGCATTTCCACCATGCTAATGTTCCCTTACACATTACTAGTTAGGGCAAATTATTCACCTCAGTTTAATAAATTTGATAAATTTATTAATCTAATGTACTCCAGCACATTGAGTGAAAAATTGGCCTATGTGATTCCTGTACATAAATTATCGTCAAAAAAAGTAATTGGCCATATTCGTGAAGCGGGCCATTTCACAACCCTTGGCGGACCGCAAGTTGAATACCCCAGTTGTACGATGTTTTGGTAGGGGCTGCAGAGGTGATTAGTCTGGTGCTTGAGTCTGGTTAAAGTGTAGTTCAAATTTGTCTTAGTTGTGGAATCTGGAAAATAAAGTTTAAATTATTGTAATATTATTTATAAAATTAAAATGCATATTAATCTAATATTAATTTTTACAATTAATAAATTTAAATAAATAAAAATCTAAAAAATCTGGTGGAAAATTAATTATACTTAAGTTTTATGACATTAATTTTAAATGCTGACACATTAAAATTTACGTTTTTTAGCTCATGTATTTTCTCGTCATTGTTTATCGAAAGTGTTCATATCTATGATTCTTCATATATCGCCTTCCTCGTTGCCGTTGATCTTTTTATTCTCGGATATACTGCAATTAATATGGCACTAAATAATATTGTGTAAGTTATTTTTTTAGATTGATAGTGTTTGTGCCTGCCGATTGACTTTAATGTCTCACTTTACATGAATGTCTTAACAAATAAATGTCTAGCTATCTCAACAAGTGAAATGACGATTAAATCACGTTTGTTCAAGATTTGCGAGATGCAAAAAAGCTATTAATTTACAATTTGGAAAGTTAAAAAATTTTTCATGAAGGATTACAATCTAATTGAGAGTAATTTAGTATTTAGACAAAATAATTGATACATTTGTTTATTACTATTTGATAGATATTTTGTGTACTGGAATCGTGGTTGGATATGTTGTCAATTTTTATTTACAATTTTCTATAGCTTATCACATGTCCTTATAAGTAATTATTACTCGTTCAACTAATAACAAAACTTATTTTTATATTTTCTTTTGCAGAAAACCTAAAAGCAAGAGACATGCAAGATTATTGCAGAAACAAAAACCTTTAGTTTTTGAGAATGATAAAAATGCGTTGTTTATCAAAGGGGGTCGTACAAGCGAAACTGTGAAGACAGTTCTCAAGGAGTTTGTGAGTATTTAGTATTTTAATTATTCAAAGTTGTAATTAGCCAGGAATTCTAGCTTTAAACCATGTTCATCTACTATCATGAGATCTTATAGAAGATGGCATTGATAAACTAATATTCTAAAATTTTATAACTTACAATTTATGGTGGCTTAGAAATCAAATACTTACACAAATGTATTGTTTTAGGCAACAATGAAGAAGCCTCTTTCCACCATGTATTACAAGTAGGAATACAATACTATTAAACCATAAGTTAAAAATTGTGATCATTCGATTTTGTTGATTTAGTTCAACTTTTAAATTTCTTATTTTCAGGAAAAATATGACAAAACCATTTGATGATTCGAGTTCAATAGTAAGTAAATACTTTCTGCCTTTGTTGTTCTTTCTTAACAATTGCTTTTTAAACAGGAATTCTTCTCAGAGAAGTCTGACTCGTCACTTTTCATGTTTGGATCAGATTCAAAAAAGAGGCCCAACAATCTCATATTAGGTGAGCAGAGAATGAAGCAGTTATTGTTTTGGAATGAAGTAATTATTGAATAGTGGATTAATACGATACACATATTTTTTCATGCTGGACTCAATTGCAACACGGCGCCTCTGACGCTATGCAAATGGCGCATTATAAATTAACTATTATTATTATTATTAACACTGCATGCCATACTATAGCAACTCTCAAATGCTGTGTGATGTTAAACCTAACTTGCTCAATCACCATTGCCATAGGTAAAAGGCGCTATATAAATCAAGCATTTCAAAAGTTGTTGCTCTGTATTTAACTATATTGTTATATATTTATGCTTTTCACAGGAAGAACATTTGACTTCCAAATTTTGGACATGTTTGAATTTCAAATAGAAAAGTTCATATCTCTCCAAGAATTCAAGGTTGATATGAAGTTCTTTGAAGACTATAAAGATTTTTAATGCCATCATAAACTCTTTCAGAATAGAAAAGTCACTGCAGGAAGCAAACCATGTCTTATTTTTTGTGGAGATGCCTTTGATGCAACTCCTGAAAACACCAGACTGATGAACTTGTTAATAGGTAAGCAACATGAGATGACAAAGCAACATCTGATTTTGAGACAAGTGGCAGTAATGCATCTCTTATTTTTGTCAAGACTTTTTCAGAGGACCAAAAGTCACTCAGATTTCTCTGGCAGGATTTGAGCACGCTCTGTTGTTTGCTCTTCACGATGAAAAGTTATTCATTCGGAGCTACAGGTAAATTCCACGACACATTAAAATCCAGATCTTCTCCAGTGATTCTTGCTAATTTGTGGTGTGTTTTGGTAGAATTCTCCTTAAGAAGTCTGGAACTAAAACACCACAAATTGAACTAGNAGCTACAGGTAAATTCCACGACACATTAAAATCCAGATCTTCTCCAGTGATTCTTGCTAATTTGTGGTGTGTTTTGGTAGAATTCTCCTTAAGAAGTCTGGAACTAAAACACCACAAATTGAACTAGATGAAGTTGGTCCATCGATGAACTTGAAGTTGAGAAGAATCAAGATTGCATCTGAAGAGATGTACAGACTTGCTCGTAAGGTGCCCAAGGAGGCTAAGGTATGTGAAATAAGTCATGCTTGCTGTTTATGTTTTGCTCATTTATAATAATTTATTTTATAATGAGCTATATGTATTTATAATACTTAACATTGAGCATGAAGTCGATGTATGGACATTTGCTTAGTTGGCTTAATTTTGATTGGGAAATTTGTTTTCATTTTAGATCAAGAAGCAAAAGAATGTCAGCCATGATGCCTTCTCATCAAAGATTGGACAGATACATATGCAGACCCAAGACTTCTCAAACCTGACCCTCAACAAGAGCAAAGGTTTTAAGAGGAAGAGGGGAGATACTGAAAATCCTACCAACAAAAAGAAGAAGACTGAAATTGAAGCAATGGAGATGGAAGAGGACCAGTAAACATTCATAGACTAACTACTCTGCCAGAAGGGAAACCTTGTTGGAATAGTCTGCGAATTGATTTTGTATCCACCTAGTAAGAATAAGTGAATAAGCTAGTTTTTGTCGCTTACTGATATTTTAAGGAATTTGTCAAGGGGCAATGATCTATGCCATCAACTGGCAATAATAAAATTCTCCTGCTGGTTTAAAAAGTATTCAGTACAATGGTGATTCTGTTGTCAACTGATTAGTGCGGGGATAACAGCAGTGAAGAAACAATGGCAGCAGGAACAAAAGGAAAAAGTTCAGTTCTGGCATTTGCAATAGTGAGGAATCCGCTATCCGTCCGTTCTAGCTGTGCACGGGAAAGCACCCAATTATTGTCGTAACATGTTTGTTCCAATTTCTGAAACCTCGATTTTTAGTATTAAAAATTCCTACAAAATGAGAGAATTCCTAAAAAATACTTAAAAGGTCCCAAAAGTTCACTAAAGTTAAATTAATTTGAATTTATTGAGGAATCAAAAATAGTGGGAATTCAATCTTATCATTCTAGGGGAACACGGGATCCAGGGGCGCCTCCAGAAATATTTTTCGGGAGGGGGTGGTTGATTTTTTGAATGCCAGACATAGGACCAAGCACTGAGGTCTGTGGTGACAGCACATTCCTACTATTGCGCAAGGCCTCTATATAAACAATTTTAATCTTTCTCTCCTTTTCTTTGTCATCTTGCCAAAATTACTTGTCATAACTTTGTTGTTCGGTTCGTTAAATTAACCTCGTGTCGAGAAGAAAGGAACCGCAACTACATTGGCGACCCCGACATCTGCGCACAGCAACCTCAGTTAGTCATTCGACAAATTCAACGGTTGACAGGACGATTTTTGCAGTATCCCCGGAAACTGATCATTCAAGGCCCACGTTCCGCACATCAACCTTGTTGATTACAAGTCGGCGGTTTCTCCTGCTTCAAGTTCCAGTGTCTTCGCTTATCCATGAAGTTAACCGGTCGTGGATCCTAGTCTCGTTGTTCGAATCCGGTGAGTCATTCCAAGCAACATACTTCGGTCATTCTCATCTTTGAAGCTACATTCGATCTCGACTCAACAACCAACTTCAAATTACTCAAATTACTCAGTCTACAAGGGAGGAAGATACTGTAGTGACATCACATCCCTACTATCGCGCCTCTATATAAACGATTTGATTTTGAAACTCTCTAAGCTTGCTACGCGGGCTCTCAGCTCAGCTGTCGGTCCCGGCATGCTATGGCCGTGGACGAACCGAACGTCTGTCTCCTAGTTCTTACATTAGTTATTACTACAATAAAATTACTTGTCATAACTTTGTTATTCAGTTTGCTAAATTAATCTCGCGTCGAAAAGAAAGGAGCAACAACTACAGGTACAAGGCCCGAGTGCGAGTACAAGTAATAAGTAATAAATAATGCGAGTACAACAATAAACGATGTTTTAAAAAATGTAATTTCATTTATTGTTTTTAAAAATGTACATACTTCTAATGAAAAAATGTTTTTTTGACAGCTATGTTAGATTTTATTCAATTCCTTACGGTGGCGGATATTAGGGGTCAGGGGAGGGCCATGCCACGTCATATCTTTTAAGAGTGGTTTCACGTATTTGCATAATTAATATCAATGCCGTTAAAAACTCCCATACCTCAAGAAAGAGGATAGACAGCTGGAACGAGCAAAACATATAGTTGGTTATGGGTACTTTACGGAAGTCAGTAATTATTCTAGAAGAAACAAAGTTTAACATCTAAGATCCTGATAGGTGCCACTATTACTGGTATAACTTAGAGATGGAGTAAGAGGCTTATTGCAGTTGAAAATTCGGAGAGGTTCCATGATGGCATGGAGAGAATTTTCAGCATGCGGTCAAGCAGAATTAGCTTTCTGAGAGGAAAGCAGGCTTCCAAAGACTATATCAAGACCATCTTCAATATTCTCACTCCCTTTGCTAAGATTCACCGTGAATATGACTTTGATTTCCATCAAGATACACCTCAAAGGAGACGATGGCATTTCTTCAGAAAAAATGAGTATCATGGAATGGGCAGCATGTTCTGCGGACTTAATCCTATAGATAAAGTTTTGGGGGCTCGGATAAGGCAGGTATACTATAATGGAAAACAATATTTAACTATCAAGGAGTCGAAAGAGGCGATAATTGAGGCCTGGAAAATCTTGCGAAAAGAATACCTGGAACAATTGGTGGCATCAACGAAATCAAGATGTATTTATATAATAGAAAAGAAGGGACAGAGGACATCATAATGACACTTTATTTTTATTAATAACATGATTTGGAACCCTTATTATTGTCTCACATTACGAGAAACTTAAAGATATGACGAATGTGAAAAACGCACATTTGCGATTTTAACGCGTATTTCTGGAATATATCATATCACACAAAAATTTCCCGAATTTGATAAAATTTCTCTAATAAATAACATCAAAATTTGGGTTTGAAAAAATAATTCAGTAAAAAGTTACCAGTAGAGACAATAGTTGATAATTTTGTCAGATTATGACGATCTTGCCTTTTTAAAAAACTGCAAGTTTGAATAAATTTGAATATAAAAGACCTGAAACCATTTTATAATTAAATTTTTAATTAAAAAAAAACAATAAGCAAAATTGCTATAAAATATCCGCCGGCTTATATTTGCATCAGCAAGCAGTTTAAGGATTGACCCTAAGGTGTCTAGGTTCCAGAATGCGCTCCCTCGCCAAAGTATTCTAGATCCGTCCCTGATTCCTTAGCACAATCTTTTCTTACTTTGCTTCTATTTTTTTGGCATCAAGCATCAAGTTCATCAATCAGTGAATAATTCGTCTCTTCTGTTGTTATTTTTGGACGCTTAATTATTGTTTCACTTACTTTAAACAAAGTCACATTCAAGCACACCTTAGAACTAATGCAGCGTGCACACCTTCAAAGCCGATCATGTAAATCTCCAAAACCATATCCATCTCGAGATTTGGATTGTACCTGGAGAAGTGACAGGCAAAAAAAGCCAACTCGCGGAGCAAATTTTATAATTTCTATATGAATTTCTAGGGTTAGGGCAGGGGTATGGTTAGGGATGAAGTTAGGTACCAAATGTCTCCGCCTGTTAGTTGGCTTTCGCCCGTCACATGGCCAGCAATCGATGCGGACCAACTAAACCGTTTAAAATTGCTTTAGTCGTTTGAGTAGGATGACAAATAAGTAGAAAAACCCGGATAGGGACAAAAAACTGATTATCGGATTTACAGGGCCGCCGCGAGGGGGACAGAGGAAAAGTGCTCAAAGGCCCGGCAATTTTTTGGGAACCGCCCGGATTTTAAAATACTACAATCATGTTTTGCCTTTCCATCAAATTAACATAACGCAGGGGCCGAAATTTCTGTCGGCGGTCCTGCTATCTCAGCTCTCAAAAGCATCAGGAGCTTACCAGAGAATGTTGAACATCCTTAGCTAAATATTGAAGTGGTCTTGAAGTTCTGTTTGGATATACGCCACTATAATCTAACTAGGAATCATTATAATTCATTATCATTACTTAGGATAAGCCTATCGATGAACTCTAGAATGGAGTTTCAAAGCTGTTAAAAAATTACATTGATAATTGGTTGGAAATTAATTGTAACAAATTTCATAATAATCTTGTTCGCATAATTTACTTAAATTCTAAATACCCAAACTATCACCCTTAATAATTATACATTATATCAGCCCTAAGTCTAATTTTAATTTCTTATTAATTAAGGCCACAAACTCGCACTTAATTCTCCAAAAACATATTGTTCTCTGATTTTCTTGCAATATCTATTTGATTCGTACTTTTGTGGAATTTTTCAGTATGTTACCTATGTCCTCAATTTCAGTTTATCTTTCGATTAATTTGAGTTTTTAAGTCGATAAAAATATTTGGACAACATCACTTACACTAATGTGTAAATGAAGAAATACTGATTTCACACTGAACCTGTGAGGTTCGTTTTGTTACAAAAGTGATGTGTCTTTTCTTTATATATCATCCCATCAGCATCATTCCATTATTGCTAACATCTGCAAGATTGATCGAAACCATATCTAATCCTAAAGATAATCTGAAAATGAGTAGTTGTTTATTGTGATTGGTGCACAACATGATTTGGTCTCATCATAAATTTGTTTAAGGAGGGCAATAAAATAAACTTATTACCCGCATGTTGACATGTGCTAAAAGTCATTAGGTTTAAGAGTTGTTGTATTTAATAATTTTTGAAATTTAAAAGACAATAGAGAGACCAGTCACGAAGTGTCCAACTCTTATTTTTGTCTATTCAGATTTAGGAATTGCTCTCATGTCGTTTTAGTACATTTTAGGTGTAACAGCTAAGATGTACTATTTTAGAGGAAGTTAGGTTACTTGATATTTAAAAACATTTTCCAGGACTAGGATAAAATGGCACTACTAAAAATAAAGATTTTAATATCTGATTCTAATCGGAACTTATTCTCAGACTTGTTTGTGCTGTAATTGTAATTGTAAAAGCATTTAAGCAAATTATATAAATACTACTAAGTTTCAATTATTGGCGTTCCTGCAATTATTATCTCCTCATGTGATATCCGATCACCTAGAATAGCCTCAGCACAACAATCTGTTGCTGTTCATTAATATATCCGTCACATAACTGGATTAGGATGGTGCTCCCGCAAACGAGGTTCGAATCCGTGCTGCCATTTTTGATATTGTGGTATTATAAATGTTGACTTAGAAGTTTGTACCCATTGTGGAAGTTCCTGCTAAAAATCATCATTCAACGAGTCATATTGTAGCAAATTGGCTGAGCAATTTCTGATAATTACTGCCATCTGAAACTTCATTAAATCGAAATTTGAAAGTCATAATGACTTTCCCTAACTCTCGAAGATTAAAAAGATTAAAAAGACGGATGTCACGGATTCGTCACTACAAGGAAATTGATGGCGAGCAACACTTAGAGTTTACACTCAACCTTTTTCATTTATATGATTTATAAATCAATGTTCTTTCAAGCGATTGTTAATCGGAGACTAGATTAGCATGTGGAGCACATTAAACAACCAATCAGTCACTTGATTTCATATCTCAACTGTGGCCTTCATCAGCCAGCGGCTCAGTTCAACGAAAAACACCGCTTTTTTAGAATCGCTCTTAATTTTCAAAGAGAGAAACAAATAAACGGTTATTAAAATCTTTTCTATTATAGATTGGTAACAAATGATTCGATAAATCCTCATGACAAATCCTCATAACAAAATTACAAATACTTAAATGCAATACGCAATCCATCAAATACGTGTTAAAAAAATTAATGCTTAGTATGACGAAAAGTGTCCCTTTTGCCTCTGATTAATTCGTACTCTAGGAATTTATGTATTGGACAATATCAATTTAAAAATATCATCCTAAAGTATTTTAACAAGGATACATTGGTAAATGAGAGATACAAAAAAATCAAAAGTTGTTACCCCTTCTCAAGCGGACGATAAGTATGCCTAATAAAGGACTTTTAAAACAGATCAACAGAGTTTTGGTGAGTGCTAAACTATTTGAAAAGGTGATTAAATCTTTTAATAAGGGCTCTGAGAGGACAGAAGGTCAATATTTGGGTCTCGTCTATACCAATTTTTAGACCAAATCGACGGCGGGAGACCGTGGAACGATGGGAATGGAACGCAAGCAAACGGCTGCTGAGGTTGATGGAATGCAAATGTGCCGACGCCTCTCAAATGACCTGGCATGCCGAAAAATGGAGCAGCGGATGATGCTAGTTCGACTTGGTTAGGCTTTATAGTTGACTTGGATTTGGTCTGTTCCGACGTCAGACTCTTGATGGAGAAAGGAGAATCGCTGACTAGGGATGCTTGTAAATCAACCTTCGATTCGCTTTGAAGGTTTGTCTCAATGTCAGGATCGGCTCTGCGAGTCTTAGGGTTAATGACTGGTCCCTGAGCAAGCGCGGAGCGGTAAGTTTTCAGGGCGAACGGATGAAATGGAGACAGATACATGGAGGGTGTGGCTGGGAGAATTACCTTCTTTGAATTCGGAGTGAACGAACTTGACACTCCCGGAGAAAACATTCCGTTAGGTGTCGTTGACGGAGTTCTTTCCAGGTCACAGTTGAAATGATCGGTCTGAATTAAGAACATCGCAATGTCATCGAAAGTTTTACAAATCCTAAATAACTATTTACTTCTCCATGTTGGATATTTGGAGTGGTATCAGACGTGACTGGATCTGCGTGGATCAGAGAACTGAGCTCAGAAGCTACTGTTGAAAGAAAAATAGACGTACATACGTGGATGTTCAATTGAAGCAGTTGCTTCTCACCTTTTTTGATGCTATCCATGGCAATTTTTGGGTCGTTGTTATAAAAGTTGAGTATTATGAGGGCTAGTGCGCTGATGTGGTTCCCCTCTGTCCTTGAGGATGGTTCAGATTCTGGTTCTGACTTTTCCCCATCTGAAGTTTAGTTTGTGCACGAAATTTTTAGGACAATAAAATATTTAGAGAAATTGTACAAAAAATTCACAACTCGTACTTTAAAGATTTCTCTTTCTTTAACGACTTATAATCTTTTTTTAACAATGATTTTAGTTGATAACAGTCATTAATGAAAATTAATGAATTAATAACTTTGAACGAAAGAAACTCGTTGATTCGTTAACTCCTACAAAATGTTCTTAATTTTTTTTAAAATTTGAAATTCAGTCAATGAACTCACCTCTTTCATTCGACATCTTGGATGTTATCCCGCTTGATTCCGCCATAGAATTGTTCTGGGTCTGCATGATTTCTTGCATCTTCATTTTGTCCAGTTCTTGTCTCCTCCTGAGCGCCACATTTTTCGCCATGACCTTTGTTGAAATAAAATGTTTCGATGAACCATTTTTATTTTTTTTTATAAATAATAAGAGAAAAGCAAAATAAAATAAAGTTTATTTGAATTCGAAGCTTTGAAACCAACTCTTCCCCACCTTTTGTCGCATTCTGACGAGTTGGCAAAGACCGCAGTTACAGTTTCTGTAAGGACAGTAGGCCTTGTGCCCTTTCAACGTCGTCTGAACGCCGTGGTTGCGGCAGTGGGCACATCTGGGATTTCTACTCGAGTTCACGATTTTCGAATCATCAACTTTTCTATTTTTTTCAGAAATCAAGTTCTCCATTAGCGCTGTTTTCAAATGAATATTTCGAGTTTATCATTCCAGTTGCTGCTTCAGAATTTTAATTGTCCACAAGTAACAATGGACCTTCTCGATACAATTAAAAACCCTCGTCGAAAGAATCGAGCTGTGTCATTTATCTCTCCGAAGTATTCATCCGCAAAAGACCCCAAAAGCAAAAATAGTTCGGTCGGATGTGTGCGCTTACTAAGAGAGGAGTTGATGTCATTTTATTAAATAGTGAGTAATTGGTGTACTGCGCAGACGCATCGATGATCGATGATTCGAATTAAGACATTGTTGGAAGTCAAATTCTCAGGACATCGTTGCAACACCAGAACCCGGTGACAGATTGCCACCACTTGTAAAGATTCCACTTAAAATTATCTCTCGACAACAGAACCATCATTTTAACCCCTCGCATCGAAGATGTTCTCTCACTCCTAATCAAAAATTCGATTTTGATGGATGTGCCGATAAACGAAGATTTTGAACAGGAACTTAACAGACGCCTCCTTTGCACCGGTTATCAGAAACGCGTAAGAATTCATTCGGATATCAGTAGTTCGCGACATTTTCACTTTAAATGACACAACTTTAAAGAGTCCTCCTCTTGGGTTGACTTTTAGCACCTTGTTGGTGATTTGACTTAGAAGGGAAGAAGAGACGGATTCAAGTTAACTCGGATGGATCGCAGCTGAAGAAAGTCTTCCATTTGCTAGCTTCTTAATCGCTCTTAAGAAAAGCCGAGGCTGCCATTGGTTCAAAACTTCAGGCTGCTTTGATTGATTCTTGTTGGATACTTCCAATATGAACGACACCTCCCACATTTTAGATGTAATTTTTAATAGATTGGTTTTTATTCTTTTAAATATTCCACTGTGAAGTGTAGCTAAAACAAGGTATTCTGCAGCTCACATGTTCTCATTGAATTCATTACGCTTATCGGGTGCAGATTATAACTGTATTTTTAAAAATTATTTCTGTCGCAAAGTGGAACTTTTTATTCAAAGTACGTAGAATGCGATTGCTTGCATAATTAAAATTGATTCAGATGGATGTCATTGGGTGCTGGTCTTTGCACAGAGAGTTGTTGTGCCACACGAATTTCCTGCTAAGGTATTTTGCATCACATGAAACCTTGTTACACACTTTTCAAATGTCTCTCCCATGACCATAACTAATGCGTCTTCGATTCTCAAAGTCGAACAAGTCCACAAGCTTATTAGGAACCATGAAGTTTCTCAGCGTCAATTATTCCATGGAAATGAATCTACTTCCACGTTGGTCGACGTTACAATCTCCACTGAATGGATAGTTAAAACTAATCTAGAAGAAACTCAACGTCTGTTGCACCAAGTCACCTTTCGTTCGTTTGATTTGTGCCTTTGAATTGTAGACGCAAAGAAAAAAGCGCCTGTGGACAAGTTATTAGGGCGATCCGTCAAATTAATTATCTACAAAAATACGCTCAGAGTGCATTTTCCGTTTGGCAAACAACGGTACATATCGACTCTGATCGGATTCCGTGCGATTCTCCGAACAAACTTTGTTTTTCAATTAAGTTTCCTCTCGACTACTGCTTATGGGGAGTGCATTTCTACATTAAATTGAAGTCATCTCAGTTAAAATAATCCTCATTGAGACGCTTTGAAAGAAAGATAAAAGCAAAGCATGCGCAGTTGTTTGATTTATGGAATTTATCAATTTCTACTTCGGGCGATCGCACATCGCCACGAAAATTAAGATTTGTTTTTGATCAAGATGTCGAGTGCGCAAACATAAATTTTAAGCCGCCAGGAGTTTTAACGGTAGCCACTCCTTTAAAACGCTACTTTCTAATGCTCGAGGAATATTATAAAAGGATGTTTAAAAAGAATAATAAGGAATAATAAGCGAAAGATGGAAGAAACCGATAATGACATTTAGATTGAAAAACATTTGCGTATATCTGTTGACATTCGTAACGTCAACAAGCCAAGTGTTCCTTGTTTAAACATTTGCAAAGAGGGGCACGCCCCCTAACCGATCATACGTGTACTATTAACAACAGACGAGGAAGACATGAAGGAAATCCAATCTAATTTCGAGGATTGTATCAACCACTGAAGCAACGCTAATTACCAACACCCCTTCGTAATACATCGAGATCTCTCTCGGTTTGAACATTTTGAACATTCTTATTGCGTTTAACCGAATGAATCTCTCGCTCGTAACACTGCCAATGTGCTAGATTTTGACAACAGAAGAGCTCATTAACTCATTTGAGACTTTTGGATGAGTTTCAAAGTGATGATAAAATCAAGAACATGTACCCAGCCCGGTTGGGCACAATCTTAATGAAGGCTTGATAAGGGAGTTAGGAGATTGTAGGCCAATTTAAAAATTATTTATCTATGTTATAAATAAATCATTAAGTGCCTTGAAAGTAAGTAAGTAATATTGAATACGCCCTTATCAGACCAGCGTTTGAACTCAAATATTGTTCTTGGGAATGGATTTGACCAGGCATGTTAATGTATTTTCAAATGAAGCCCAATTATCAAACCTCATCCTAAGTGACAACAGGCAATAAACTTTGCAATAAATGCTGACACGGCTTTGTTCGGTCAACCTGGGAGCGAAACATCGAAGGCAGAAGAAGGAAGAATTAAAAAAGTTCTGATCAGTTCTTGGAGACGGTCAGATAAGTATCTAATAACATGATCGATGGCCAAAATAGTTGTTTATTGCCTTTTAAGCGGAATCATATTCGGGGCAGATAACTTCAAGCCAAGATTGATCGTACACAGCTTGAATCGATTTGAATCAATTTGTTATTCTTTATTCTTATCAACATTCGTAATTATTCAGTTTTTGATTGGATGACTCGAAACACATTCCTGTTATCGAAAACAATCAAACTTTAAATGCCTTTCCTGAGCAGCAAATAGAATGAAATTCCTTCATGTTGCTGGAAGTCATTGATTCAGAGAAATTGAGAAGTCACCTCTGAGTCATGTTTTATTCACTTTTTGATGTAAACTGAAAATCAGTAAATAAACGAGTGACTTGATAATTACGTGATGATGATCACATCTTCATGAATAAATTGGTTAAGTGAGTCAGTATTGAAAGTTTAATTAATAAGAGATATAAATTTGAATTGCGAATTTTGTATAGTCCAATTATATTATAAAATGAAGCGAGAAAAAAAAGCAAATACATAATATCTTTAAATATTATTAAAAGGAGGTTATTTGTATCAAATAAATAAAAATAATAATAAATAGTATTATCATTATATTATATTACAGTATATTTAGTTGTTAATTAGTTAGTTGTTTAGTTATTATAATTATAATAATAATAATTATTATTATTACAACATATTAATTTTCAACGAGTTTATTATTCTCCAAACACGCATTCTACAAATAAACTCTAATAAATCCATAATTCTGGTGAAGAATATTGGAAACTTGATTTTTTGAAAATTAGAAAGTAAAAAATATTTTCCATAGAAAGCCTTTTAATTGCAGCGTTTCGAACCTATGGGTTTCAGAAACAATTAGTTCCATGAATAACATTTCGTAACAAGAAGGAAACGGTCTGGTATTGCGTTTCATTTGAGTGCCTTTCATCAACTGGTCCCTAACACATCCAAATCCCAAAATGTTCTGACTCTAATTGGCACTTAACTATCAGAGAGGAAAGAGAAGCTATTTTGATTGTTGTTATGGCTTCGTTCAATAGTGGAATATATTCAATTTTTTTTTGGGAGGGGGGGGGGAGATTTAGGTCTACGTGTTTCTACGTGTGCTAAACAATAAAATAATTTAATTTTATTATTAATTAACTAAATTTTTTTTAATAATTTAATAATAATGTTTAAACTTGCAGATAACTTAACAGCTATGTCACAAAATTATGATGTAATTAAATTTATTTATAGCCAATTTGATGCAGTATTTTAATTAATACACAATTAGTTAATGTGAAAGAAAAATAGTTTATCTCACCAATAGAATTTTACGATCTGTTCTAGCGTTCTTTATGTAATGACAAAATGCCTTATCCATGCTCATGAAATGTTTGGTACTTTCTTTACCGTGCCTTGCGAATACCATCACTTTTATTACGAGTGAACATATAAGAACGGAATTCCAACGGAATTACAAGAAAAATCAAATTCTCCACATTTATGGTAAGATATTCATTAACATAACGAATGGATAAAGTTTTCAGAGAGGCATGTCTCATCTTAAAATAAATATGATTTACCTGTGTTGCAAACCTACTTCCTGCCTATTGACTATAATTTTTGTCAAAGTAACCTTCCTATGGTTTGCTAATTATAGTGCTTATTTGATTCAAAACAATGTTTCATTTTGGAGATGTATTTTAGTGAAGTGGTTAATAATCTTGCGAAATGTTGGATCATGTCATTTTATTTCTTACCATGGTATTCTTCTGCAGTGGATACGCATCAAATAAAACTGAATGAGAGATCATTTTTCTTCAATTTTCTTTACGAATTTCATTCAAGATTTGTGGCTCTCTGTAAGTTTCTTGCTGGAGTGGTTTTTGATCCAATATCATATGATTTCTCTTTTGGAAACTCAGCGACTTTTATGGCATAAAATTTGGTCTCCTCCTCGAACCATTCGCTGGGCTCTGATATCACTTGTTAAAACATTATATTTATACCGAATAATCAATTCCTGGTTATTTTGAAGTTCAGATAGCCTTTTTTTATGTTTTTTTTATTTCGTTTATTAGTCGGAAAAAACAAACACATCGAGCACAGAAGCAGTTATAAAATAGATAAAAAAAAGCCAAACAGAAAAGATAAACCAGTATGAACAAATTTGAATTATACCAATTTTTTAAACATCATTTGAATATAACATTATTAATTTTATTATTTGGTGTCACAAATAATCACCGTAAATAATATAAATATTATTTTAAAATGTAATTAATATTACATTAGTTAATACATTTTATCTTAAATTCATGATCTTTGTAGTTGATAATGCATAGATCGGATAATGAAAACATAAACTCAATTTGAACTAAGGATTAATTGCTATAACAAAATGGAACTTCCAAACAATGACATTGATATAATCAATAGTGAGATAGCCAAGTTAAGGCAGGCCGACGTTGAATTTGGCGAAAATTCACTTATCATTGATATCCCGGCCAATTTTACTTCAAACCCTGCTGAGATGGACATCGGTGAAAGAGAGTCAATTGACAATGGTAATTTATTTTTTATTTTTTTATATTTGGTCATATTTTAAATGATTACTTCTTCTGGCATCGTAAGGCCTAAGCAGCTATTTGACTTTTAATATTAATAATGATAATAATAATAATAACAAGCATAATAAAAATAATAATAAGCATCAGTCGTTGCCATTGTGCAGATTTTATTGACAATCATTTAATTTGAAATTGTTAATATTTCTAATTATTACTTATGTAGACCTTGCTTTATTTTTAGCTGTCAGCAAGATCCTATCACCAACACTGAAGTTGGATTCAAGTACGAATTGTGAGGAAACTCCTGTAAGTATTTAATACTTTTTATTACAGCTATTATTATTATTACTTATAGAGGCTAAATAATTTCATAAGCAACTTTATGAAATCTTATTTCTTTTATTTATTGCTGACACCTGTCTCAAGATAATCTGTAATTTAATAATAATTATTTCTTATCAGGTACCAGTTGATCTACTTGCATTATCATTGGCTTCAAACAGGAAAAATCAGTCACAAGTGGGATCCATCTTGGCTGTCATCTCAGTGGCTTTGGAGCAAAACAAACGACAACAGGTAGGTCCAAAAGAATAACACTAATAGTTAAATTGCCTGGTGCCATATGCATATCAACAGATGTGTGAATAAGGCTTGTCATTAAGAATACAATATATACGATATCTTGTTACTTGCAGACTGAGTTAAGAAATTCTAATGATGCAGATTCAGAAATTCCTTTTAAGAGAAGAGCAATGACTCTTTTTGGGAAGCCATACTTCAAAGATTTTGAGGGATCAGTAAGAAACATTTTTGGTTTATTGGTTTTTATTCAATTTTGTAAATTGTGGCAGTTATGATAATTTATGTTATTCTTTACAGTATCCACAGCCTAACCCTGACACAATAACAAAGAATACATCACAAGAAATTGGTGCTTTTACAAGACCTTCCAAACCATGTAAGTGCTTTCATATCCGGTTGTATTATCTTTTTTTGTATTAATATTGAGGTGTTTTGATATTCAATGAATTTGTAATTTTAAAAAATAGGGACTATTGAAGACAATGACATTTTGATGGAATCTGTAAAAAATGACATCCAGCAGAGAAAGCTTCGACCTCTCTTAAATAGGTAATTATAATTTCCAATTATTTTAATTGTTACTGTAGTTTAATTGCAATTGATCTTAAATAATTAATGTCATTATCTCAGGAGGCAAATTGAATCTGCAAAGTATGAGGATGCAATTGATGGAAGTAAAGAAAAAAGAAAGTTTGAGCAAAGCTTGAATGCTATTGATAAGGCCATGATTGAAATTAAGTGAGTTTTTGAAATCAAACAATTTTTTTAAATTTTCAAAATCTAAATTATCTTGACAAAAATTGGTATCCATATAATTTGCACTGATCACATAAATAATTATTTTAGGAATGCTAGAGACATGGTGTATGGATTGCCAGAAGACAGCAATGAAATTGATTGGCTAAAGATTTCCACTATTGATGTAAGTATTAATAGCTTAAACTTCGTAATGAGAAAACATTTCTCTATTTCATATCATTTTCAGATGAAAGAACAAAGGACAGCAGAAAATTGTAGAAACTTCTGGAAGAATGTTGCACATCCCATGATCAACAAGTCAAAATGGATCCAGGAGGAAGATGACAACCTCGTCAAGCTGACCGAACAGTTCGAGGGCAGGAATTGGGACAAAATTGCAGAACTACTTGGGGTTGGTACAAAATTACATTTTGATGCGATGTCAGCCTCACATGTTACATCTTGTGATGGTTTTATGTTTAATTTTTAATTAAACCTCTCTTTATAACCATTTCATTTCAGACTGGCAGAAGTGCTTTCTTATGCATGAAAAGATATCAGACCAAATTTAATCCTGTCCTCCAGAAGTAAATATTACATTATCAATACCCAAATTATGAAGGAACTGCTTGTTTATCTTTTATGGTGTGATTTCTCTATTTTTTAGAAAATGGACAGCTCTGGAAGATAGGAACTTGGAGAGAAGTGTAACTAATTTGTCAAAGAATAATGCCGAAATCAATTGGATGAAAGGTTGGTTTTCTGTTTGTGGTTAAATTTATGAATGAGCTGGTTAAATATGCTTTTCATTTGTTTCAGTTTCAAAAAGTGTAAAAACAAAGAGTGCTGAAGAGTGCATGCACAGGTGGAATAAGCTGAAGCCTAGATTCTCCTTCAGAGCCAGGTGGGACCATGAGTTGGATCGGGTAGATATTTTTTCATTGTAATTCATTGGTTCTCATAATGATGTCAGTTTATTGATATAATCTGTCAATTTTCATTTACAGAAATTAAGTGAGGCTTACAAAGTGTTTGGCAGTAATTGGATGAAGATTTCCAAATATGTCCCAGGCAAGACTAGTGCCCAATGCAGGGATAGGTATAAAAATTCGCTAGACAAATGTCTGAAGACTGGTTATTGGAGCAGGGAAGAAGACAATATACTTTGGAGAGCTGTCAAGCTGCATGGATTAGGTAATTCATTTGATATATTGTTATCTATCAAATAACTTTACTCGTGATGTATTCGTGTAAAGTGTGAGTTGCGTTCCTGCAATTGATGGTAAAAAAGTGACAGTTGTGTTCGCAACCCAACTTGCAACACAAAGCGCTCTCTGGGAAGTGGTGCCATTTGAGTGGTCTGAGAGCTCTTGAAGCTTGTGCTTGTGCCACTGCACAATAGTACTTATTATTTTTAATTTTGAATATTTTGTGTGTTTAGATTGAATTGCTTAAAAGGTTTTTAAAATCACATGTGTAAAGTTTTTAAATCAATTTCAGGTGGACAATGGGCTAAAATAGCTCATGATTTTTTGCCTAACAGATCAGACAATCAGATATTAATCAGATACAAAAGGCTTATTCTTTATGAGGATTTGGTAATTTTATTTTAATTTTCACACGTTAAATTTATTTTAATACTTTCATGATTGTGTACTAATTTGTTTGTTTTTTTTTTTTTATTTTTAGGAGAAGAAAAAAACGGCAAATGTATGTTTATTATTGAATGTTTTAGGTTTATGGTTAATATTACCTAATTTATCGTTTGATTTTATAGGATCTTCAGAAAAGTGGAGTAACTGCAAATTGTGAAAGTAAGTTATTATTATATTTTGAATTCTTAAAACTTAATAACCTCTATAACAATTAATTTATTATCTCTAGGTACCTCCCAAGAATTAGAAGCTCCAAAGGGACCTTTTAATCGCATACCGACGAACCCGCACCCGAACAATTACAAAAAGCGTCGCGTGGAAGATCATCCACCTGTAAATAATTAACTTCCAAATTGTTTACATTTTTCAAGTTCTATGAAATTTTTATACTGCTATCCTTCTTTGGAACAGTCGTATTCACTAAGGAAAAGGTCACTTGATAAATCTTATGCAGTAGATGAAGAGATGTCTGAGATTGAAATTAGTTCAAGCTCTGATGAAGAAGTAATTAACCCCCCAGAGAAACTGGTGGACAAGGAGGCAACAAATTCTTGTACAAATAAAGCAAATGCAAACAAACAAACTTCCACTGGGAGCAAAACTGGTTCAGGTATTAAATCAATACAGAGTCTTATACTTCTAATTTATTTGCTGTTGTATTGGTCATTTATTTGTTAAGAAAAACCAAAGCCACACGAAAAATCCATTGACAATGAACTCTCTGAATTGTTTGCCAAATCCAACAAAAAAAGTAAATTTTAGTTTAAAACTTTTAATTTTTTAAATTGCTTGAAGAAATTATTTAATTTCTTATAATACAAATTTTCATCCCTGGTTCTAGAAATATTTGATGAATACAAGTCTAAGCAAAAGTCAAAACCAGGATTCAGCAATGAAATTGAAGCAAAGTTTCTGGGTTTGCTTGAGAATGTTAGTTTTCACTGTACATTGCATCATTTACTGTCTTCACATAAAATGGAGGTTATTTCAAATAATTAATCATGACTGACATCACAATTCATAATTAACCATCAGGCCCTAAAGTTGCCAATCTCTGAACAAAACAGAGAACATCCCAGAAGTGTTCCATTGCTTCCTCCAAACAAATTCACTCTGCAGGCCTTTGAAAACCTGATGAATAACAGAGAGGATTTGGTCAATTCTGCAAAACTCTTTCAGTTTCCTAAAAACTTAAGTCCTCCTGAGCCATGGAGCAGAACTCAAGTTGAGAAATTTGTTGAGACTTCAAGGATTTTAGGCAAGTCCTTCTTAACAAACCAAGCAATAAATGGAAGCCTTGCTGGGGAGTTGTTGTTTGATAAAGATCTTGCAACTGAGAAGAATAACAAAGTCATTGAACATGTAAGGAGCTCCTTGCTTGGAGCTAACAATGTAGCATCTGATGAGGTAATTATTCATATTTGGAAATGTGATGTTTGATTATTGATGTTATTGATAGCATTCATGATTTTCATTTCTCATAAGATTGTGCTAAAACTTAATGCCATTAAAAATGCACATTTGCACAATATTCTTTAGCAAATATTAAAAGCTGTAAGATTATCAGCAGTAGTAGTAGTGGGCAGTTATTTGCTAATGATGTCTACAAATTTCATCTTGCAGGTTGTAAAAAACCACAACCAGGCCTCAAGACTCTGCAGGCAAATCAAGTCCAGTGAAGAATATATTAGGCTCCAGCTCAAATTTTTTTCACTCTTCTTTTGGCCATTATTGCTCAATTATTCAATTGAAAAGAATTAATTTACACAATAAATGTTTTGGCCAATATCATTAAATAACCTTATAAAGCGACATTTGAAAAATTTTACAAATTAAGTTTGAATTGGAGATATGTGTATCGCTTTTGATGTAATTTGACATCAATATTGCACTTCTGAACACATGACATTATGGAAGCCTTGCTGAATTATTCCATTACTTTTTGTTGTATGAGGTTTTTTTTTTTTTGAATGGGGAATAACATTTTGTTTGCATGAGGTGCAAATATGACCACATAAAAGGACTTTTCCAAAAAAAGGTTTTTTTTCTGCACTTAAAATCTCTTAGATGCTTGGGTTGGTGCCGTTCAACGTTTTTTTGATAATTGTTATAGCTGTTTCCGTGGGTTTGAAGTAGATTTTCTCGTGTGTAGTTTATAGCTCTCTAAAAGTTACGACTTTTATCTGGTGATATTAGTGATTGATGACGGGTCGCCCCACGTTCAACTTTAGTCGATTTGTGAAGTCGCGCCGTTCAACTTCATGAATTCCTTCTCAACTATTAGTATCTGGCACAACAGCATTTATCTTTTCTCCAGACTCACCTTACATTGTCGTATTTAGCCAATCTTTTGGTCATTTTATCTAAATAGGATAATCTAATCGTTCTACCATTTGTGTATCGCCCCTACCTCGGTCCCTAATTGTGTCAAGTAAAGCAAAAAAAAGTCCGCTATCGCAGTTTTAATATTCTCATCTCGGTGGCCCTGCTCCTACCCTAGGGCGACCCCACGCCGACGTGAACTGGGTTCGAACACGACACATTGCAACTGTTAGCGGTAACGAGTTTGATTAGAGTGGCGTATGTTCAACAGAACTTCAAGACCACTGTTGCCACTAAAGCCGCACGCAAGGACAAAGAAGGGTAGTGTTTGGGGCTCGGAGCTAAACGCCATTTCTGGATTCCCCCTTGTGCCTTGGCTGCAGAAAAAGGCAAATTAATTTTCCACCTGTGATTAGCAATTGAGAAGTGGTTGAATACATCCAACAAATTAAATAACAAACATTTAAGTCATAAATTGCGAACATATCCACGAAACACGAACATTTATACCATTTTCGGGAATTTATGACCGAGGTTTTCCTGCTTTCAGGGTTTTGTAGTCCAAACAAATCATCAAAAATTTGGATCAAAGCATCTACTGACGTGCAAATGATTCCACCAAGTTACAGATAAAGTATGCTTTTCATGGTGACTTAGTTACAAATAAGACAACGAAAATAACTCAAAAAGTCATGATCAACATCTCACAATTGCCTAACCTGAAACGATCTAAAAATCAGAGCAATGCTTTGCCTACACAGTTTATAAATTCAAATGATGCTTCATAATAGTTACGCCTTGACCAAATCCTTGGCTTGCTCAAATGTGTAGAAACAAATATCCCACTAAAGATTACTTTACGAGATTACATTGGGGAGCATTCAATTCAGGGCCAATAGTAAACATCTGAGAATTATCCATCACAGAGCCCATACCCAGATTAGGAAAATAGCTGAGCATGGATGCCGTCTCATTGGAACATAAAACTAAATTTGATTAAACTTCAACTGTAAGCAAACATGCAGCAAAGAGTTTTAAACAAAAATATTTTCCACATCATATTAAGCCATTCATGCCTCAGTTCAAGTGAAATCCTTTCTCCTTCGTAGCAGCGAGTAAGCGTTCCCGTAGAATTTCTTCTGAGGAATATTCCGGCAACTTGAGATAGTGGACGCACGTGTTTACCGATGGATAAGCATTGTCATCGCAGTCCACTTTCCTGACAACCGTCAGGCGAGGTTGGAGGTTTGCAAGACCACCTGGAGGCAGGGACGAGCAGCCTGTAGCAAACTGGAGGAATGATTTCCTTTCATCCCCATTCATGTCAAGTAAGACATTTATCAGCCTCTGGAAACCAGGACTGAAAAGTATTTCACAATTTCATTATTAAGATTTTATTAAAATCCAATGGCCACAATTTTGACTTTTTCAAATACAAATTTATAAAAAAAAACCCAACTATTTATCATAGACTAATACCCCAAAAACAACAATTGAACAGAATTTTTTTCCAAAATATGTTGGTATGATTGCTAAGAAATGTGAACAAACAATTAACAATTAACAGTATACCTCTCTCTGGTGTATCCCAATTTTGGCTCAGTATAGTTAAGGAAATCCTCTTTTGTCCACTGGGGGTACTGTTCACCACATAAGATGGTCTGCAACTCCCCAGGATTAAACACAAACAGCTTCTGCATTGGGAAGACTGCATCAAATCCAGCTAGAAATAAATTTAACCACCCACTTAAAACAACTAATCAAAGGTCCTCAAATAAGCACCAAATCAAATGAATGAATATCCTAGCAGATTATATTTTAGTTTCCTAGAATTATCATTTCAATATCATAATTCATTTCATAATCAGCACATTGGATGTATAGCCATTGACTGTATGATATAAACAAAAATATACCTCTTAAGGCCTCCATCTGTCTTTTTATTCCAGTCACCAAGCAGAAATCACTGACCAATTCTATGTACTCGGATACATTTGCTATGGTGACATGCTGTTGTAGAAAATATTTCAGTTCATGCATCGAAAAATTATCAATTTAAGTTTCATAATAACATCTAAAGATAATAATAACAGGCATAATGTGAAACTTGAAAATACTTAAATAATTTACTAACATCCAATAGCCTCCAATTGAAGGTGAATGAAGGAAAAGGTTAAAATGATCTCAAATAAACAATGCAAACATAAACAAGACAAACTTCATGTTCTCCTCCAGGCTTCAATTCAAAAGATTCATAGCCATAAACTCTTGACGAAGGATTGAAAACAAATGTCAATCTGTTGAGAGGAAAACAGTTAGAAGTACCTCTATGAACCCGACGATCGTCAAAACATGAACTCACTCGAGATCCTCAAGTTTTGTTCCGTGGCCATCATCGAGAAATAGTTGAGACAACGATGAAGACTTTTCATCCGATGAGAGAGCATCATTGTCCAAGATTTGCTGCTTTTTATGCAATAACTTTATCAATTGGCCTAAAAATTTAGCCCTAGAAAAAAAGATACTGCCAATTAATTTTTCTCACAAGCTGTTTTAATTTTATAAAAATATTCAAATATGGTCAACTCCAAATGCCACCATAAATGTACTCAAAATCCATAAGATGTTCTACAAACTGCAGTTTCACATTTATATAGTGATTGGTCATCTACTTCATCTGACATTTATAGCCTTGCAAATTAACTAATATTTGCCATTATTATCTTCAAAAGCACTAAAGTACTATTTCAAACTTGCCTAAAACATCAATAAAAACATAAAGCATTTCTTAAATCAGACCTGTGTTCATCCAAAATATTGAAATCATCCATAGTTAGCAAGCCCTTGAACCAAGGCTGAACTTCAGCACCCAAACAGCTTTGCTGAATAGCATCACAAGGAGTTGAGAAGTTTCCCCCCTCCGTAGGAGTGAGATCATCATCGGGTACTTCAGCCTGGAAGTGAGAAGTGTGCAGAGGCAAAGCCAGAGAAATAGAGGGTTGATGATGATGATGAGAGGTTTGTATCTCTGCAGTTAGACTTTCAGATGTGGAAATATGCAACTCCTCTGTTGATGGTTTTGTGGTGTCCTCACTTTTTATATCCTTATTTGAACCTAATAAGTTAAGAGAACAAATATCAAGATCATTATAACACATTTTTAATAGAATAATTAATCTCTAACTTGAAGTTGAAAACGAAATAGGTCGAAAACCTCCTTGCAAAACTTCCCCCATGCAAAGCATCTTCAAGAAAGGCCTAGAGAAGGGCATGTCGACGATGCGACCATCTTGAATGCACTTGGCAAGAAAAGTTCCCATGAAGTGGAACAAACTCTCGACTCTGTCCACGTCGTCCGAACTCTGAGGCAGAGGAGCAGGAAACAATCCACCACTCCTCTGAACGTAAAAACCAGCAGGTTTCGCTCCATGTCCAATGTCCACCTTTGAAACAAAAATTACCATAAAATGAGGTCAGTAACAACTTAATGCAATGGGTTTTGGGGAGTAGTTGCATGCTTTTGAGAGTTATTGAGAATGCAAACTTCTCTTTCAAGATTCCTGTGGACATCATCATCATCACTGAGCCAGAGGCCTATGGATTTTCTTTGCAGTTCAGCTGCAACCAGGGCATAAAACTCAAGCGAAGGTCCGAGACCTGTTCCCTCTTCTCCTTTGAATTCGATCTGAAGAAAATAACAGGTAAATAAAATAATAACATCCGTTGATTGGTCTTAGTATTATTTTGAAGATCACAAATAAAGAAAATCTGATAAAAAGTCCAATTTAACTTGGTGTAGTTGAAACACAACCTTAAAACAACTTCGTTTGAGCACAAATTAGTCGGCGACGACAGGGGTAACGAATAAATTGAGGCCCCTAAAATTCATTAAATCGGAGATCAATGGCAACCTCGAGAACAGACTTCCGGCGCGCGTGGTGCTTCATGACTTGCATTGCCCACTGCAACAGAGAATCGTCTCTTGTCACCGAGACTCTTTCGTGCTTCAGTCGTCCTATCCTGAAGTCCTGAGTGTCATCCCTTCTCATACCAGCTCTGTTTCTGTCCAGTTGGGCATCCCTCTTGTTTTGCAGCCAAACTATGGCCCTGAATGGAATATTAATCACCATTACGTATGTTGCTGGAGAGTATCATTGCAGCATCTTATCTCATTATAAACACAAGATTACATCCAATTAATATATTAAACAGGATTACACCCTTTTAATTCAATAAAGTTGGTTGAATTTTCAACAGCCACAATAAATATTCTCTGTACACATTCATAAATGTGAGAAAATGAAAAATGATAACAATCATGATAATAACAATATTAACCTTGAGGTGCCAAATGCAGTGCAGGAGAAGAACATGAGTCTCGTGTCGAAGGAAAACAACATGGGGCAGAACATGGTCAGCTTCTCGCACCATTCTGGCAGTGCATCGCTGGCTAACACCAATGAATCCTTCACAACGTAACAATGTTTATCATCATGTATTTACACAAATGAGTCTAAAGGTGAAACACATTTATGCCATTTGAGTAAAGTTTGTAACTTTGAAAAACTAATGATATTTAAAGATATGTTCACAATAAATTCTTATAATTCCAACCTGGACCTGTTGGACCAACTTGTTGGTAATTTTCTTGCTAAAGAAGTCATCTGCAGAAACTTGAGATGGCTCTGCTTTTAGAAGACCTGATGTGATTTTAGATAAATAAATATTAATACTATTATTAATAATTAGTAAATTATATTACATTGATAAAATTATTGAAATGTAAACAAATTAGTTCCTTCATGCACCAATGTTTAATGCAAAAATGACCTCTGTCTGAAGTGCTGAAGCATTCATTAGAAGTGATGAAGTTAAGAATCTTCAACAAATATAGAACATCATCCACAGAGCAAGGTGCCCCTGTCTGCTGCTCTGGTGGTTTGTTCTGGTTGGCTGCACATTGAGACTGATTAGCAGAAGTTTGGCTGGAGACTTCCAGAAAGTTCTGTCAAGAATCAAGTTTGATATTGAAAAAAGTTGAAATAAAACTTCCTGTTGTCTGTATATAGTTGTAATATAATCAGAGCTTTAGAAAATCTTTCATGAGATCCTTCAAGAAAGTAACGTACCATTGCAATTTTATTTAAGGGGTTGCAATGTGGCTAATGGTTTTTCATGCAAAATGACTGAATAGCTCGTGCAACATTTATTTATTATAACAACAGATTGATCAATATTCAGACACTTCATCTATACTTTCAACACATAGCCTGGATGTTTGTATAAATAGCCTTGTGTACAACGAGGTGTCAGTAGATGTCAGGCTCTTAGATAAATTAGGCACGAAGAATCAAAATAAAATGAATTTCAAATGATACATGCAAATTGTGAGACTACACTTCCAGGGAAACTCTAAGCGAGTCCTTTATTGAGAACAGATCATTTAAAGAGGTGCAAAATAAGAAGAAAAATCTCAGAAGAAAATTTATGAAGCAGCATTTAAAAAATCGACTCCTACAGAATGGCCGAAGGCATCGGCAGGCCTAGCACAAAAATGCAATCACGAGGCCAGGCAGAAGCAACAAGCAACTAGAAAGAAATGATGATGATGATTTTGACTGACTGACCTTATAGGCTTCAGTCAGTTGCAAACAGTTGCGACACTTTTTGATGCTCTTCAGAGTGCCTGCCAGTTTCCAGCGCCTCAAGAAGCCGATATCAGCGGTGGATTGAAGGAATTTAACCAGCTGACTTTTAGACAAGAGCTTGCTACCTAGATGGCACTTGACATAAGACAGTGGCCACCAGCCCTGTAAAGAGGAGTATGTTGCAAGGACTTTACTTAGTTGGAATGTTTATTGGGACAATGAGACCAATTAAAGCTTCTGAAGGATTTGGAATTTCCTTGCAATTGAGAAGCACGCCTTGGCAAGGAGACGATGAAAGAGGTTATTCAAGATGGATAATAAATTAGAAAAATTAAAATACTAAGCCAATAAATTGGAGGAATAAGTGAGAAAAACAATCATAAAGCAATAACAGCGTGGATCTACAAAGAACACTGCAGCACACTGTGAGGCTTAAGAAATCAGCAATATCTGTGCCTGCCAAAGAAGTGTAAAAACATTCAAACCATGCAACAAAAAAAGGAACATTTTCACTCTGAGCTCATGCAAGGAAATCAAAGTCAATGCAATGGAAATTAGTCCGAGTTAATCCAAGTGGTGAAAGAATTTGTCATGAATCAAAATAAACTGGAGCTCACAGATAGGTTGCCTTGTGGATTGCCAGCCTCTGTTTTTTGTTCTTTGTAAGTTATGCTGGCCAAAAAAATGTTTGCGATTAGACAATTTATTTGGATAATAAATGAATGATTTTGCTTTGAAAATGATCGAGAAGCTCACATGTATGTTGGCTCCCAGATTCTTTTAAGCCTTTCTTGCCTGTTCATAGGAGAAGTCTGAACAACCAGTTGCTGGACATATTTGAATATGGAAGAACTGTTGTCAGTAAGTGGAATTTCTAGGTCTGGCATGCCTCCCTGCAGAACAAAGGAATAGGACTAAACACAAAAAAATATATTGAAATAGAGATTTAAATAAACATTTACAAACATTTTGGCCAGGAAAATTCTTTATAGTTAGATGGAGATGTGGAGCACCCTCAACGTTTGGCTGAGGCCAAGGTGCTGCGGATGAAGAAGGCAACTCCGATCCAGGAGGTGGAATCTCAAAGTCCTGGATCTGATTGACGTTTGTTCTGCCAGGCCTGGGATCAAATGCAGGAACCATGGAAGAAAACTGTCGCTTCAAGATGAGCTCATCATCCCAGGCTTTCTTTCTACCAGTACTTTCAATCCCAGATTCTCCGTCATCTTCGTCCTGAAAATTGTTCGTCAAATGTTATCGGTCGATCACAACCTTTATTGTTTAATTGAAAAATATTTAATTAAATGAATTATTGATTAGGCATTTTGTAAAAAGTAAAGTTTTGAAATAAAAATAAATAAAACAAATAATCTGAATTTAATCCATACCCCAACATCATCATAATCATCGTCTGTTTTGTCATTGCTTTCCTCGTTCTCATTTTCATCGCATTCATCTTCAGCTTCGGGCAATTCGTCGTCGTCCTCCAGTTCGGCGAGGAAAGTTCTTGCGCGGCACATTTCCAGGAAGTCATTGTCGCTGTCGCTCGATGCCAGGCTCATGGTGAGGGCACGACTCCAGGCAGCCACCTGTCCACTCATGGTTTGGCTTGTGGAGGCAGGAGTGAGGGTGGAGGTCGTCGTGCTCGCGGTGCCCGACGTCAGGTTCGGAAAACTTTGAGCTGCCGAAAGGAGACTCCCGGCCAGAGCCGTCGAGCCTTGAGCAGTGATTGTTATCATATTAGCATTTTGACATTTGAAGCTTTTACATTATAAAAAATTGAACTCTATTAATCTATTTCCTTCAACCTTAAGCATTTTAGAAATAATTATTTTGGTCATGCATGAACATACAGGAATAATTTGTCAAGATGAATAATTTTAGCTGTAAAGAAATAGCTTCTACATTTTATATAGAAACTCCAATATTGCACCTATTCATACCTGGCAACTGAGCAGAGAGAGCAAATCTCACAAGACTGCTGCAAGGATCTTCGCTGTTGGCCACGATGTCCTTGACATTGTTTCCAATGTTTCGTTTCACCACAGCAGAAAACGATTCAAACAGACTCACCGTCTGATCCACAGAGGATGTCAGATTTGGAACACTAACACTCATCTGAGATTATGATTTTCAAATTGTAAATGATGATTTAAATCATTAGATGAAACAACCCTATTTAACAGCTCACGAATAATAATAAGATAACAATTCATTAAACTTGAATTGTACGGATATACGATTTACTCATAAATTAAGTAGTGTTGCCTGGCAAAATTTGACATCAACCATGAATAATGAAACAAACCTCCTGTTGCTGGGCAGACTGATTGTTGTTCTTTTTCACCTCGACACCCTTTCCAGTCTGACATTTGAAGAGAGAGCCCAGTTGGTGCTGCAGACTATCCAGTCTGGCATTTGATGTGGAGGAGGCAGTACCACTAGCACTGTCACTCCTGCTGGGACCTCCAGAATTGTTGAGAGTGTTGCTGGATTTCCTGATAGTTTTGTTTGACTGGGAGTTAAACAATGACGAAGCAAAGCGATTGTTTCCTTCTAGAAGGTGTTCGACAGAAAATAGCTTCCTCATCAGGTTCGGTTTGAGAGCAGGCGATGCCACGGCGGACGAAGTGACAGGAATGGGATCGAGGGTTACAGTCACGTCGGTACGAGGAGCGGCATCTGGAATCACATTGCCAGATGCTTCTACATCACTGGAAGTGCCCTGAGATGAATCCTCGACAGCCTCGACGGTCACTGTAACTGCATCCACATTGCCAAACTGTTGGCTACCTTCTCGGCCACTCTCGGGTTCTTCTTGGAGGAAGGCGAGCGCGGACGATGGAGTCGCCGCCGAAGTATCGGAAACCGATTCGAGATTGTCTTCGTGAGTTTCGATGCTCAAGCTTTCCACTGTCGGATTGGCAGCATCTGCTGGCTGAGAAGGTGCAGAGGTAGTGGCAGCTGCTGCTGCGGTCGTGGAAGTGAGATTTTCGGCAGAGGCGACCTGATCGAGCGGTGCCGGCACCGACTTGGTTTCCGCATTTTCACTGAGACTCGGAGTAGAATTGCTTTTGCGACTCACCAGGGTGCTCTGAGTGCTGTTTGGCTAAAAAAAAGTTATATCATGTGATCGTGTCATAGAAATAATTTAGAATAAAAATTAATCATTTTAAAAGCAAACGACATTGCCTTACCGTTAATGACTTTTTATTGTCCCTCCAAGCAGAAGAAATCTTGACGCGTGCTCCGGAGCTTGAAGGAGCGGACGATGACGGATCGGTGTCTTTTGTGTCCTGAGGCCGAACCACCATCAGGTCGAACTTCCCTTCGGCTCCCATGCGATAGGAATTCGATCCACCGGCATCCCAAGCAACATCCACCCAGCCTAGAAAAATCAAACATTTATAAAATATCCTATTCTAAGATATATTACAATATGGGATTTGTTGCAATTCATCAAAGAAGAAAAGGGTAAAAGTAATTTTCTCAAGGGATAATAAATTGTTGTACCATTGTGGAGTTCCCCTGTGATGACTCCCTCACCAGGTGGAGTTCCATCCTGGTCCCTCCACTTCCAATCGAGACCTCTCACAACCCTGGCTCCAGGCAAAAGATTTTTGAGTATCTGAGACTTCAAATAGCGCCTTTGCCTGCGAATGTTGGCTTCAGATTCTTTCAAGACTTTTCCTTGAAATGAGTTCATTTTTAGCATTTCATACAAATCAAGGTGGATTTTAAGGAATGAATTCAGTAACAAAAAGCCATTTTCTTAAATTAAAATGTTCTAGTGACAATTTATGAATGATTTCTCATTGATTGTGAAGTTTCGTTTGTTAAACAAAAAACCAAACTTAACTGATTGCATTTTTATGCCATGCAATTACAGAATCGAAATAATAGTTTGTACATATCACTCACCCACATCACTGCAGACTCCAGTAACAGTGCCATAAAGCTCAAAACCAGATAGGGATAAGAAGTGTGTCTGACCACTTGCATTCTTTCCATTTTGTTGGATTCTGACATGTCTCCATCCCTGCTTCTCCTCTTTTGGAGGGTCAAGAGGCCAAGATGCTGTTGATCTGTTTAAAGCAAATTCTTTGATCAATCGAAATGTCAGCAGCCAATAAAAATTATTTATAAAAACAAATAACAAAGTTTAGTGTGACTGACATCAAGTGACAATACAAGGAGTCTTACCCGGGATCAGTGAGGCTGTTATCCTCAACATGGTTATACAGGGTTGTCCAGTTGAGTCCATCCTTGGACACCTGAAGTTGCCAATTTCTGAGAGCTGACCTCCCATAACCTCTGGCATGCCTCAATGTGTAACATGTTGGAACTAGCCAAACTCCCAGATCAATGGCAAACCATGCTTTCCTTCAAATCAAAGTATAAAAGTAATTTTTTAATAGAAAAAACAAAACAGAAACATCTTTTTTATGTTGACACATTTTTAATGCTGTAAGGATGATTATAATTTAAATAATAAAGAATAGGTTATTGCTAGGGCAAAAATAACCAAAGCAGAATTGAATGCTTACTTTTCATCATTTGTGTGGCAGTTGACGGCAGAAGCGTCTCGACTCAGTACGTCCTCCAACTTGCCGTACGGAAGAGTTCTGCCTTCTGAAGAAGTCACAATGACCAGGCCATAGCTGGCAGGGTTCACCCAATCAGTAACTGTCCTGAAATAAGAATTACATTTTACCGGCTCTTTTGAAATTTGTGATATTTCAAATCAAAAGCGAGACAAGAATTAATTACAAAATAACTTTGTCCTGGAAGCACTTATTGAAACTACTGCATGTAAACATTTAAACATCGATTATGATGCTGATTAACTAAGTGAACCTCAGGTAACAATCACCTTCCATTGGTGCCTATCCAATAGATTAATCCATTCTCATCAAAATCCTTGTGATGCACAAAAGTGATCCCTTTGAATCCAGGGTCTTGAAGAATCTTAACAAAGTTTAAACCTGGCCTCTCATAGTCGTACCACTGCTTTGCCACCTGGAAGGTTGTTACATTCCCTAAATTATAGTACGTTCATTTGCTCGTACAGAATCATTCGTTGACCGACCATCTTGAGGAGATATTTTTCCAATGAAGCAACAGTGGCCAGAGGTTCCATCTTCAGGCAGCCACCAGTCCTGTCGATCAAACTTGTTTCGCCGGAACCTCTCTCCAGTCGGAAGCGCAGTCGTCTCGTTAAAATCTGGAAGAATCAAGAAACTCGAGCATCGGACACACCTCTCTGGTAGAATAATTCTCAAGAAGTTCATAATGTCATTTCTTGATATCCCAAATGTCTGTGACATTGCATAGACTGTCATGGATTAATATAATGATGCAAACCTGCAAGCCATAAGCCGTGCCTGGCAGATCGTAGGTGTAAACTGGAAGCTTTTCAATGGATTCTAACACGGCCACCAATTTTCTCACCAGTGCCGTCATTGGCGGAATGGTCCTGGTGATCAGAAAATAAACAAAATATTAACAAATTAAGAAATAACGAGTGATGATCAAATTAGATTCACAATCTCACCCATCCTTCTTATCCTTGAAGATGTTCTTAAACATGCCTGCTCGCTTCACTGCATGATGTTGTCGAACTTCATCACCATTGTGAAGCTGCAAACAAGTTTAACAATATCAAGACTAATATAATAATATCGACTTAAATCAATCGCTTGCTCAAACAATTTGTGGCTCGAATATAAAAATTAAAATTATGGTGCATTTTTAATGTCAAAAATGTTCATATACTTTTTTTTATTTCAAATGAATATTGAACCTACATCAAGGGTGACAAGAAGGGCTTGAATGAGACCACTTGTGCACAGCTCATAAGCAGAAACAGTCTGTTCATCTCTCAGGAGAGACAGAATTTCCTCAAAGGAACTCATTAGTTCTCCCTCCCAGATATTCTGATGTACAAAACAATAATAAGGCATTCACAGACACACACTATGTTACAAATATGATTACGATGACGCGAGGCGAACAAACTGGAACTGCAAATTAACGAACAAGTTGCTTTCGCAAGTAAACAAGTAAGTAAACACAAGTAAACGTCGTGCAACTCACGGATTTAGATTGCAAGTTGCAAGCCAGCTCTAGCTTCTTAATGATGTTGTGGAGTCTCGACAAAACACCTCTGGGTATGGACTGCACAGCTTGGAAGTGCATCTGGTAAATGTCTTGAGAGAGAGCCCTCACCTGAGCATAAAAGAACAATAATGGCTGCAAATGCAAGGTCCAAATCATCTTAGTTATGCAACGGACTTTAATCAAATAAAGAAATAAATGCAAATGCAAGGAGGAAGAAAGCTAGTTAAGCAATCAAAACAATTAAGGTGAATCCTCGATAAATAACATTGAGGCAAATAAATGCTGGTAGAGGCAGGCATCTGGAGGAACCATAAACCTTGCTCACAAACACAAACAGAAAAACAGATCAAGAACTATTAAAGTTACTTTCTGTCTGGTCTCCTCAAGTCTTGAGAGAAATTTCTTGTTCTTATGGACAGACCAACCAGAGGTGAAGTCAGGACCAAGTGTTGTCTCAGCAGTGAAAGAGTGTTTTGTACCTCTGTTAGACTCAAACAAAAAGCCAGGATGGTCTTCTTTCAGAATTGTTGCCTGTATTATACAAAAACATTTTGAAAAAGACCAACATTGTTAAGCAAATGCTTAATACCTGCTGCCCATCTGAATTCTGTATGTGCAGTTCCCCTTCCTTTTTACATGAAAATGTCCAGTTGCCAACAACTATCCTAGGAGAATTGGTACTCGAAAGTATGGATTGAGTCTGAAGATTTGATTTCACCTGATTTCTCACACGCTGCAATTTCTCCAGGAACTCCGTCCTATTTTCTGCAATCACAACAGAATAACCACAGATTTAAAATACTTATCATAGAAAGTTGATAAACATTAAGATGCACCATGAACCAACTCAAACCTTTAAAAACATAAAATCAAAGCATGTGAAAAATGAATTGTAGTATTTTATAATCTTCTTGAATTCATAACATTTGGAAATATAGATAATGTCAGTGACCTGAGCTATCTGATCCACCTTCAGGGCTACCACTCGAATACATGGTGGCCAGTTTGTTGTCCAAAATAAACCTGAACCATCCATTGCTACCGTTGGATAGTTCGAGAGCAGCAGCATCAGACCAGAGGTAAATGCAGTCCCGACCTCTCACCAGGCACCAGTCCTTCCATACGTACGGTTTGCTTGGAAGCATTTCGTAGGCATCTTCCGCTTGCTGCTGGGGAAGCTGACTTTCAGATGCAGGTGCTGAGGCAGATGGAGTCTGCAACCATAATTACATTTCATGTTTAATGTCCTTCTCAGTTTCTAACTTTATTGTCATTGCCTGGATGCCTAAGCATATGGCGTATATAAACCAAACCATTCCTACATTGAAAAATTTATCTTTCTGAAATAGAAAATGTGCCATTGAATATGAGAAACCCTCAAATAACCAAACATAGCAGCCAATTCTATCTAACATCCTCTAACCAACAGCATCAGGACATAATTATTTTACATCCTTTTTGACCAACAATAAATCACCATCAACATTAAATTCTTAACAGCTACTTAAGAAAATGATTGTCATCCCAAATTGTTAATTTCAAACCTCATTAGCAATAATGCCTCCTGATCCCTTATCTTCCGATGCTTCACTCTGTGCCATATTCTGAATCTTGTTGAAGATGCCCAGTTGGACAAACTGGTCTATAAAACCATCTGAAGTTTTCTTCATCAATTCCTGAATTATCTGCAGGGCAGCATAGTGGTTCTCTTCCTCCTCCTGAGACAGTTGTTGGTCCAAGATTCAGTATTATTCAGTGCAATTTTGTATTGACATAATAATATGATATGTAATATTTGTTATATCATTAACATTGACTTTTAAAATAAAATTGGCTAACCTCTGTATTCAAGACAACAGATAGTACTTCAGCAAGTTGGGCAGCCACACTGGGAGTGCTGAGAGAGGCATCAGGTTTGATGATCTCTTCCAGAAGAGCAGGCTGTATGTATATAACCATCTTCTTCAGAAGAGCTAAGCTGCCTTTCCTGAATGAGTCAATTGAGAGTAAAAATGAAGATTGATATTTGCATTGCTTTTGAGATACTTTTGCTTGATACAACTTCAGAAGTAATTGTGACAACATTTCACAATCAATTCAATCGCAAACATCAACGGCATACGAGCACAAATTGACATTAATCATCGACGTCAATGAGAATCGTAGCGGTAAACATCTAAATCATGGGAGTAAATTGAAGTCGTGAAATCATGATAACCACAAGTAGCAACACATTTAATCTGAATAAGTTATGACTCAAGCATGAGCAAATATCACAAATTAATACAAGCAAATCATCAAATCAATTAATACAAGCAATTAAAGTAATAAGGTTAAAAAAAATTGCCTTTGAACATGCTTCAAAACGATTACTAATAAAGAACATTTTAAAATGCTAATAATGAAATTATATAAATAATTATTGATGTTAAAAATAATTAATAAGATGATAGTGATACTAGTAAAGTAAAAATAAATAGTTATCAACCTGACTGGCTGTAGCATAGCAGACTGGAATACTTGAATAAAGACAGGAATCAGCTTCTTCATGTAAACGGGGATCATCTCGGGATCGTTGTCAACGTGCCCTTGCTGTCCATCATCGACTGTAGAAACACTCATAGTGCGCTCCTGACTCGCAGAAGAACCGGCCGATTCGGAGGGCATCATCCATTCTCCTGGGGATTGGAGGATCTGCATGACCTCCCTATGACCTTCGTCTCCCCTTTCTCGTGCCTTGTCCAATGCAGACTTTCCATCCTCATCTCGGAGGTCCGGATTTGCTCCAAATCGTAGAAGTGTCTAAATATTACATTCATGTCACAATGTCACAAAAGGATGCATCAATGATTTTTTTATTAGAACACCAAGTCAAGTTGTGCGAACAAAAACTGCTCGGCATTGCTTTATGCAATTTTCAGTGAATAAAACCCATCTACAATTAGCTGTACAAAATATGCTTAAGCCACCTCAATTGTTGGATTTTTGCTACATGTTAAAAGAATCCACGTTGTCAGACTTTTTAACAAACAATAATACGTCAGTAAATAAACATATAGTTGTTTTTTAAACTGAACAAAACAAAATTATGCTTTAAAATGTTAACACGTTTCACATGTTTTCATGTGATTCATTTAAAGCTTTTTTAAAGAGGCAAATGGTGTTAGAATGTAATGTAATATCACAGCCATTAAACTGAGAATATTTCTTGAATAAATTTACTATTAATTCACTCGCAAAACAGCTTCACAAAAAAAAAATGAATTTTTGTTGGTGATTTAAGTGGAAATGAAATAAACCCATTGAACCTGTTGAAATTTTAAAGTGAATGGAATTAGTTGACAATCAAACCTTGACTATTTGTGGCCTCCCAAAGCAGGCAGCATAATGAAGAGATGATGACCTCATACCTCTGTTTACATCAGCTCCTCTCTCACATAAGAACTCGACCTGAGGATCCAAAAATGGATGTGAGAATTATAGTAACAAACAACTAATTTAGCACAACATCATGAAAACAGTAACATCTCAAGTGGTTACTCAGAATGTTAAACTGCAAAATCAAAATCTAACCATTTCTTGGGTTCCAAATGCTGCAGCCCAGTTCAATAAAGTCTGACCAACGTCGTCTGTATAATTCACTTCAGTATCTGAAATAAAACCTTCAATGGTCTCAAAAATTGAAGTAACTTTATTGACAACAACGTTGTTAATGCAATTAATGATTTACATATCCTAAGTAAAATGAGCAATTAGATCAAACTGAACTGCAATTGTCTATGGCATCAATGAGAGCCTCAGTGTCCTTGCTCCTGATGCAGTCAATCAGCTGCCTATGGGACCTCTCCCCAGCACTGTCGATTCTTTTGGAGCTCGATCCAAGCGACCCTGAGGCCCCTGAACTGCCCTGCTTTGGGAGTGCCTTTCTGCCCTCACAAAGAAGAACAAGAAGAAGATCCACCAGCCTCATGGTGTCCAAGATGCACCTGAAAATCCATTCCAATCATGTCACCATCTCCACCACCAAGAATCAAAATGCCAGAGATCTTAACTTGCCTCTCATCCCCCTGCAATGCCCTTTCTATTGCATGAGGCAGGTCTGACCTGAACAGATCATGAGTGAAAGATTCTGAACCCCTGCAAAGGGTGGAAAGAAGGCTGATGACAATAGAGAAACTCTGATTGGAGGACTTTGCTTCAGGGGTTGTGCTCAGAGTCGAAGAGACATTGATTCCGCCTGTGCTTGTTGCATTCGATAGCCTTGTCAAGAGCTCCTCCATCAATCCATTCTTAGCCAGGGGTGCAGGATCAATCCCTCTCCTGATGAATCTATCAGCAAGAGACGCAAAACATCTCAAGGCACCATCAGCAACCTGTAACATATAAAAACATAACTATGTGGCTGTGCCTCCTTTAACTATTAAGTTTGGCTTACAAATTGATCTTCATCTTCAAGGAGCGTTGAGAGCGAACTGACGCAGGACTCCAGTGAGGGATCATGAGGTTCCATTTTTCCACAAAGTCTGGTGACAACAGACATGGCAGAGTGAAGGGTGTCTTTGTGCACTTGTGTGCCATGTTCTTTAATAAAGGTAAGGACACAGTGAAGTCCTCCTGCCTCAAATACTGCCCCTGATTCTCTGGTACAGACAAACTCGAGCACCTGTTGTCAGATTATTATTGAACAATTAAGATCATTCCATTGCAAATTATTGTCACATATCATCAAGTAAGAGCACACAAAGGCATGTAGAACTTCCAAATTTCTCTTCAAATTAAAATGTAGATATTTTGTTTCAAGCTACGCTATACACAAAAATGAGACAAAATGTAGAATATAGAGTCTGAATAGAACTGGAAAATTAAGCTGGAAGCCTTTTGCACAAACATACTTACCTAAGAGATAAATTAATCTGCATAAGCTCATGCACTTAACAAGGATTTGGAATCCACATTATAATGAAGCCATAAATTCTCTTCTGTGGTAATAGTATACTGACATACATGTGGCAATAATGTCATTCTCCATTATACCTTTAAGCACTATATTCTAAAAAGATTTTTTTTTCTATGTCTAAGAATTTACATACATTACAAGTACAAGTAACGGCAATTAGCTTAGCGTGCTAGCAGGCAAGTCCCGTCCCTTGCTCGAGCATATTCTAATTAGGAAGTGATGATAAAATCATCATACATACATTCTCTCAAGATAAAGCAACTCAGAAGCATGTGTATTGCATGCATTACAAATAAATAAGGATATTGATTTCATGCAAGAAATAATGTTTAAACCTTAATGCATTGCTCAATGAGGTCCTTGCTAGTCCTTGATTCCACCTCAGTAATCACAAGTCTGTTGCAGAGTGCCTTGATAGCTCCCTCTACGGCGATGATCCTCCTGGTGCATTCGGCCGACACATCCAAGTAGTATGTTATGGCACGAGCTGTCACTTCGAGGACAGAGTCGGGTGCAGTTTCGTCCAAGAAAATCTGACACAGTGCTGGTAAGAAAGTTCTAGGTGGGCAGCTGAAGAGAAGAATTCATAAAAATATTAAATCTCCAGTTTTTAAACAAAAATTAGGGTGTACAATTTTGAGTTTCAGATATAAAGATTTACCAAAAAAGTGACAAAGCTAATGTAACCTCTCGAAGCATCTGTCCACATTGTCAGACATAAGAAGAAGCATGCAAAGTTGTTCCAATGCTATCAGTTGCATGTCCCTCTCATTTCCATGTCCTGTTTGAAGCCATTCCAGCAATGTCTCTGGATCAACATCAGACATTTTCCCTATCTGAAAAACACCAATGAACACTGACTTTCAAAGGGAGAAAAATAAATTTATTGATTATATAAATATATATATATACTCGATTATTTGAACACATTTTAGAGTTCATCTTCATCTTAGTTCAAAAATGAAATTTGGTAAACTGATCGAAATATTAAAACTAAACAATCCAAAAGCAATGAGGAGAAATCACTAATATCCAGCCACCTTTAAAATTTAGTTTTTGTTAAGTGTCACATTTGAGGTCACACATATATATATATATATTTTATCATATATTTACATTATTTTATACATATTTTATTTCCAATATTTCCAATTAATTAAATATTGGCATTCTCTCATCCTCATCTCAATGCAACTTTATCTAAGAATTTAACAACATGAGATTGGCAGGAGAAGTAAATGCTTAAAAGAAATGTAAACAAAATCACAACAAATATGTCCAAACTCAAAAATCTTCATGAAAGAACATAAGGAGCCAAGTTTCTCTATATGGTCAAAGCATGACTAAGAATTACGAAAATCTGAATGAAAGAAGTGGGTCTCGTGTAACATTTGAGAAGCCAATAATGATGAGTCTTGACATTTTGGGAAGTAATTTGGGAAGTAAGTGTACATATATATCATTATATAAATATAAACATAATTATGAATCATTAAACAAAATTAATTGCGTTCTCAAATCACACAATAATCATTTTCAACTTCTATTACTTTAAATTAATCAACAAAATAAAAAAAACCCACATATTTCAGTCGTTAAATAGAAAGCAACTAAAGGATCCATAAGTTCTTAACGAAAAAATCATGACTCGTTATTATGATTGACATTTGTGATCTGGTACCAATATTTAAATGTTGGCGATCTCATACAAGAATCGAACACCTCAAATATAAAATCTTTGACAAAAAAACTTCAAGCAAAACATTAACGTTCATGCAACCTCTTCCAAAATATAGCTTTGTGACTTGGTTCGTCAAACAGAAATTATCTAATTAAAAATGATGACTAAGGCGTAATTCCGAAAAATACATAACCAAGAGATTTTTAACCTCTAAGAATCCTAATAATCCTGAATCATTCGACTTCTAAATTCTATTCGAGCCACTTCGAAAAACAGAGAACCTCCGAACAAAAATTATTAAATAATAATGAGAAGGTCGAAATATCCACAACAGAGCGGCCAATCAGATAACATCAATGCTTTTCTGTACTTTGTTATTAAATAATATTCTATTTAACATTGAAATAGTTCTACAAATGCTTAGTTTATAATTTACAAGAAATTGTCTAATCCTAACTATAGCCATTTACTGTGCCTCCTAGAAATTTTTTAAATTATTATATATATATATATATATATATATATATATATTTATTGTATTACATATTTACATTGAAAATAAAAATACTCGTAAAACGATCAAGTAGAAATTAGTACAACTATTTTTAAAGCACCAGTAAATGAAAACTAAAAAGAACCTGACACAGCTGCGCTGATGGTTCGTTCTATTCGTTCATATCGATGTTTTCGAGAATACTTGATGATTGTTGTTTTCAAGGATAAAACAATCTTCTAAGAAATTGAATATTTATCCGCTTATTCCTTTTTATGGTTAAGTGAAAATGTTCATGTAATAATGATATCAGTATAAATAATTATCAAGATTTCGTTTATCAAGATTATTTATTATCGTAGTGGGTAATGTTGACCAGTTTTTTGTTAAATAAATTCAATGATAAAGGCAAATAAGTTATTAATTTAACTCAAACCTTAGTTTTGATAGTGTCATTTTTTCATTTCAGCTTTTCCCATGGTGCAAACTGATAAGAAAACCTATTTTTTCTTCCTTACCAAAAGTCAGGGGTTGGCATCATCTAATTGGGAGGGAGGACAGCAGGAGTCAGGGTGGGCAACGTGGGCGTATTAATGTTTATTGGTGATAAGTTAAATTAGGCATGCAAGCAGTCTAATAGATGTTAAGTTGAATCAAACATTAAAGCATACCGATTTATGGTATAGCCACCAGTTTCTGGTATAACTAGGTCCACTCGCGGTTGCTGCTAGTTTAAAAAGTTTTTCTGGATAAACATGTCTATCTAGACTGGTGGCAGCTTCTGGAGAAGTGACAGGCAAAAGCCAACTCATAGGCAACGACTTTTGTCAGTTCCACATAGACTTCCATGGTTATGGGTAGGGTTAGGACAGGGGCGGATCTAGAACACTTTGGCAGGGGTTGGAACCTAGACCCATTAGGATCAATCCCTAAACCGCTTTCTGATGCAAATATAAGCCGGCGGATATTTTATAGCCATTTTGCTTATTGTTTTTTTTTAATTTTTAAAAACTTAACTATAAAATGGTTTCAAGTCTTTTATATTCAAATTTATTCAAAGTTACCGTTTTATAAAAATGCAAGACGACTTAATCTACCAAAATTATCAACTATTGTCTCTACTGATCGGTACAGTGATCGGCATATCATTAAAGAGCTGTGATTTTTTACGATAACTTTTGACTGAATTATTTTTACAAACCCAAATTTCGATATTATTTGATAGAGAAAGTTTATTCGGAAATTTGTATGTAATCTGATGATACATTCCAGAAATGTGCGTTAAAATCGTTAAAATATAAAAGCGTTTTTCGCATTCGTCATATCTTTAAGTTTCCCGTAATGTAAGACGATAATAAGTTCCAAATCATGTTATTAATTCACATAAAGTGTCATTATGATGTCCTCTGTCCCTTCTTTTCTATTATATCAATAAATCTTGACTTCGTTGATGCCACTAATTGTTCCAGGTATTCTTTTCGCAAGATTTTCCAGGCCTCAATTATCGTCTCTTTCGACTCCTTAGCATTTAAATATTGTTTTCCATTTTAGTATACTTGTTTTATCAGACTCCCCAAAACTTTATCTATAGGATAAAGGATTTAAGTCCGCAGAACACGCTGCCCATTCCATGATACTCAGGAAGAAAAAATGCCATCGCCTCCTTTGAGGTGTATCTTGATGGAAATCAAAGTCATTTTCATGGTGAATCTTAGCAAAGGGAGTGAGAATACTAGTCTAGAAAGATAGTCTTTGGAAGCTAAAATTTGAGATTGCTCGCCCAATATCTTCAACTTGATGCCATTTTACCCACCATTACCTTGTTTAATGATAACGAATTTTGAGAAGTTACAAGGCTACAACAATAGATCAAAAACGACAATTCCAGTAGCTTTACCATAGCTACTAATATTTTCGTCCAAAGTCGTAAATTATTGAAATAAAAAAATTTTTTTAAATTAAAATAGATTTGTTTTATCTTAGATTTTAAAAATCACGGAGGGGGGGAAGGAGGCCCTCCCCTAAATCCGCCACTGGGTTAGGATGGAGTTAAGTACCAAAAGTCGCTGCTTGTGAGTTGGCTTTTACACGTCACTTGGCCAACAATCGTCTAGGTTGTGTCAGGTTCCTTCAGCGTATTCACCGCTTGAAGTTGAATTGGTTAAACCCACTCATCTAGTTACTTGATTGACATTAATGTGTTGACATTAAAATTATCTTTTAAACAAGTTTTAAAAAAACTCCTCGCGAAGAATAATAGCTAAAAATACACAAAATTTAATAATGTTGCATAATTACATTTAAAACTTAGGACAATATTTAAATGAATTTAATATTAATTAGAAGACCGGGAAATGCGCGAACGCAGCCCATGAAACTCAAAAATTGTGCGCCCGAATTACCCATATTTGGGTTAATCGCAGGCTTCAGCCAACTCAGAGTGCACTGGATTAGCCTCCTTGATCGCGGCTACCACCTGTTCCAGGTAAGTTTGCTCAGCTCTAAAAAAAAATCATCGAATTTATGTGACGCATTACGTGGTCAACCCTAGCGATGTTGTTTAGAATATTAATTGACCATGTTAAGACTGGTTAAAGGAGTTCCAGCCACACAAATGTAGTTTGCCTGTGAAAGTTCAGACGTACATTAAATTTCTGCATGTGAATGTTGCAAAGCAACAGTCGTGCCGTATTCGTGGTTTCAGTCTGCAGCTCCAGGGAGCGCCCTTGGGAAAGCGGCGATGCATACAAATAATTGGTTTGAAGTGCCTTCACTTCAGGTACGTCATTTGAGCTTTTTACTGGAGAATGGCTCAGCGATCAACCAGACGAGATGACCTACTTTTTGCTTCTCACCAAAGGTTAGGGGCAATAGCAGCTAGGGGGTGGTTGCAGGGAGAAGTGCCCAGGGGCCCGGCAATTATTTAGGGTCCTCCCGGATCTTAAAATTTTATAACAAGTTATGCAAAGCTTATAATGTATTCCTGTATAATACTATTACTTCAATATCTAGTCAACTGCAATGATAAAGAATTACGAAAAAGCTGGTAAGGCGTAGAAAGTATGAAATATTTTTGTTATAACCTTTTTGCATTAATTTAACGAAAACAATTTTTTAAATACTAACAATATCAACTAAATATGAGCTCATAATATTGTATAATATACTTGAGTATGACGATTTGTTTTTAAAACTTTTCTGTGAAAAACAAAGATAGTTTAGGGGCCCATGGCTGCTGTGCCTAGAGGCCCAAAATTTAGGGCGGCGGCCCTGAGCAAGATGAGAGATTTAATAAAGCTAGATTTCACTATATTTATATTTATGATTTTAGAAAAAGCTTTGTTACATAGGATAATGTTTTTAGCCTTTTATAAAATTTGCCCTAAATACCGAGAAATGTGCCAAATTAATTCGAATTGGCAAATTCCAGTTGTTGTTTTTTTGTAGAACAAAATGTTTTGAATTGGACATGTTCAAAACATTGGTGATTAGTTTTATGTATCAGTAATTTTGTGCTGGCGAACAAAAATCCACATTTTTATTTCCACATGATGACGGATATTATGAGTTCGCTTCAACGATAATCTCCAAAAAAATAAAATCTTTTGCTATTATGACACAAACCTTATAGGTCTAGATATAACTAAGATTCATCTAATTTATACTAAGAACGAAATGTCAAATATATACACAAATCTCGAAAATCTTAGCTTTATTAAAGCAAGCCATTTGCCATTGCTTGACAATTTTAGATGTAGTTGTCGCTATCCAAACTAAAGATTGGGAATTCTTTCGAGAAATGTCAATGGAATTAGTCCCAGTTGTGAAGTTTCAGCAACCTATAAATTAATGCTAGTTATTCTAAAATACCAATATTTACAAGTCATAAGTATTCGTAAAAAGCAACCTTGCCAAACACATATCCGTTCGGTAATGCATCGCCAAATGTTTCTATAATATTACCGGTTTTGAAGCCTAATTCCGAGTAAGTCACTCCATCTTTAGTGAAAGAAAAACCAGTGGGCGCGTAGTCGTAGAATGCAATGTACTGAAACAATGAAATCGTTCACAACTAGGTCAAATTAACTATAGATAGAAGTTTACCATATTTTTGTTGTTTAAATCTGTTTCAGATTTTTCTGTTATTTGGTGATACTCTGCATTATTTCTAAGACCCACTTTCAAACCAACTGAGTTATTTTTATTTCTGTTAATTTTTTGAAGGCCATGGACCACTATTTTTGCTGGGTCTGACATTTTCCCGTCTGACCTAACAGACGAAAGTTCAAACTCTGCAGGAAACACATTATTGGACGGAAAGTTCAGAGTGTGTTTCGAAGTCGATGCGCCTGGTATAAAGTCTTTTTTGACGCCATTCACACGGAGCTGAAATATTACGAGAAAGATCGATAAAAAGTTTTCTACGTTGCGACTACAATATAATTCCAATCATCTCAATGATCTCTTGTATGAGTTCGCTTTGCAAGTTAAAAGATAAGACAAATAGAGATTATAAAAAATATTAATATTCTCTTGAATAGCCAAATTTATAAAGCTGAGAATATATTAAGACATCACTTATTGATTTTAAGGTTACTAATTGAGGATATTTAAAGTTAAGTTGTTGGCGTCGGCGTGGTCACGTCGAGTGTTTTGTGTTCTCCGGTTTATTCGTTATTTTGAGACTCACTCCAGGATCACTGAGTGATTATAACTAATAACTGTTTCTGGACACTTTCGAAGCTTGTCATCGCTCGCCTGCATTTAATGGCTATCATCCGGTACTCCTCAGAAGAGCTTTTTTCATTTCTCCCCCCTAAAGGATGATATCAGGGTCGCCAGAGAGGTGAGAAAAATTTTATTCACTCACAAAATCTGGAACCCACGCCATGTTCGTTCCAGTTCGGGGCTCTGGACATCTTTGTCTTGACCGAGACTTAGATAACTTCCGACGCTCCTAGCTGCATCACAAAAAGCCTCGCTCCATATGGCTTCATCACCACCCACCGACATCGCGGCTCCTACCGACAAGCGCAGGGGCGGCATCGCCAGGATTTAAAATAATCTAAAATAGATCATGACTTCTCTGGATTTGCAAGGCTTAACCTCAAATTCAACACCTGCAAACCATCATTCATAGTTTCATCAATATATCGCCCGCCTGGACCCATCTTCATTCATCATTGAATTTGAAGAGCTTATCGACTTCATCTCATCTCACAACATCCCTTTCGTCACCTGCGGGGATTTCAACGCACCTGGAGCGGAGACAAGAATTCATCACCTTCTGGAGGACACAATTGAGTCTCATGGATTAGTTCAGCACGTCACCTCTCCAACTCATTCCCACGGTCACACGCTCGATCTCCATACATCATCATCCCACAATCTCCTCTCCAACATAATCATAAACGAAGTGACATACTCCGATTATCATCATCTCGTATCATCCAACATCTCAGCTGAAGCACCTCAACCCTCAACCGGGTTATTCATCGCCGTCGCCTCAGCAGCATCAACTGGGACATCTTCGAACCGAATCTCCTCTGTGTCTCCGAAGAACTCCTGCCTTGTGACTTAGACGCCAACGACTATGCTATTCTCCTCAATAGAAAGCTAGAGATCCTCCTCGACAATCACGCCCCTATTAAGAAGCGGTCTGTCCTTGTCGGACAGCACAACAACAACCAGCTTTCCAACGAGGTTCTAGAAGCCAAAAAATGCTGCCGACGCATGGAGCGTGTATATCGTCGCAAAAGAACCGATGCTGCCAAACAAACGTACAAATCTGCAAAGGAGGCTGCCATCCTCCTGCCAGGCTGGCCATCCTCAATTCCAGGTCGTCTTCCATCAAGGAGGAGCTCAATTCCAATGCCAATCCACGTTCCATGTGGCGCTCACTTCACAGAATCTTGCATAGTCGCCCGCAACAGCATTACTCTGATGCGGAGTGTAAGTCTTTTTTCATCTCAAAAATCGCCAAAACCCTCGCTTCATCGTCCATCTCATCCTTTCCACCCAGCAGTTCTCGAGCACGTCTCTCTCAACACTCCAGCCCGTCTCGCCGATAAAAGTCCTGAAGACCATTCATGCATTGCCCAACAAAACATCTCCTATTATTCTCTTCCCTACTAAAAAATTACTCCCTATCCTATCTCTCATCATCTCCAAACTCGCCAACCTTTCTTTCAGCACTGATATTTTTCCAACCATCTTCAAGAGCGCTCAAGTTCTCCCCCTAGTAAAAAAAAAAGCCTCGACCCTAGCTCCCTTGCCAATTACAGACATATCTCCAACCTTTTTTACCATGTTGAAACTGCTAGAGAGACTCATTCTTTCCAGGGTTCGTCCTCATATTACTAACTCCACAGAAACCGCTCTTTCATATCTTCAATAATCTTTCCAACACATGTTGAAATCGTAACTGTGTCGTCATGGTCGGCTTCGATCTCTCGGCGGCTTTCGACACTATTAACCACCAAAAACTCCACCAAAAAAAAAAGTTGGAAAGACTCCACTATGATTTTGGCATTGACGGCCAAAGCCCTCTCTTGACTTCACTCCTACCTTTCCAACAGATCACAATAAGCTTTAACCTTTTATTTTAAGCTTGGCGATCACACTTCCCCCTCTGCTGTACTTCTTGCCGGTTCCCAGTGCTCTGCACTAGGACCCCTACTCTTCACGACCTATGCCTCACCCTTGTTCGACATCGTTAAGAACTTCAACGTGTCTTTTCACCAATACGAGGATGACACGAGCCTTTATTCTGTCCTCTCCAACCACAGTGAGTCCGAACAACTTGACAATCTGCGCAAGTGCACGGATGCCATTAACGACTGGCATCTCGTCAATTTTCTTCAACTCAACCCGCAGAAATCCGAAATCATGTTTGTTGACAAATCCAAACACCTCAAGAATCTATCTCCCCCACTTTCAATAAACATCGCTGGCACTATTCTTCCTTCTTTTTCTACTGCCCTAAAACTCCTCGGCGTCACTTTTGACCACCTCAGATTTAAACAGCACGCCACCTCTATAATAAAATCCTGTAACCACCTCATCTGGACGATCCAACATATACGTCCGTTCCTCTCTGTCGACACAACTTCTGCTAAATCCCCGACCTCTTATGGCGCCATATAAATGAACTATTACTATTATTGTTATTATTATTTAAAAGTATAAAATTCTGAGGTCAGATTTGTTACCTCATATCCCACAATTGAAGCTTGTCGTGTTTGAGCTGGCTCCCAGAAAAACAAAAATCGTTTCATCTCCAAAATATCATCGATTCTAAAATTTTGCGGAGGTGGAACGCCTAGAAAAAGTATTTAGTGCTGAAAAAGTTTCAAATAGTGGAATAAATAACGCAATGACAAACTGCTTGTAGGAGCTGTTCTCCCAAGAGGCATTCTGAAAGTTTCATCATGTTTTCTGGCTGAAAAATCCACAGTCGGATCGTTTAGTTTCATTTTGCGTCCACTGATAATTTGATCACTTTGTCTACCACTCCTAGCATATTCGTGGCCATGTAATGTTTGTGGAAGTTGGGTTCTTCTACCGATGTTTGCGAATAAATCATCCTCTACAGAAAGTGGCTTCTGAATTGGATTTGAGAGTTTTGCAGACTTCTCCGCTTCATATATTAAATCTTCCGGAGCATTTCCATTAAGAAGTTCCCCCGAACTTAAGGATATTTTGTTTAATGGCGCTTCATCAACATGGCCGAAGTAAGGAATTTTTTCATAAATGTGGTTGAACAGATCGTGCTATAAAATTTACTAAAGTCACCATTTATGCATGATCAAAAAATGTGGAAAAAGAACCTCAAGTCTGTTAACGTGAGTTAGTGTGAGAGGAGACAAGACTCTGTAGTGGTCGTTATCTCTTAGATTGTCTTCGACTTCATTTTTCAAATGGTGTGGAATTTCTTCGCATTCAATTAATTTTATCAGCAGTTCATCCTTTGATAACGTTATAAAATTAACTTACACGTCCTCCTTCTTTACAAACGTTGATATTTTTTATATAAATAACCAATATAAATTCTTATCTTGACCCAGGAAAAGATTTTAGATCTGTTATGGTATGCGTAAAGTGAACATCCATCGGACACACACCTTTCTTCGACACTTCTTACTGGTAAGTCCGAGTTTTGCCTTAAGTGGAGAAACCGATGTTTGAAGTTTGCTTGCAACTGTCCTCAAGTTGTTGTACTGGAAATGAAAAACTTTTCTGAAATGTGGTTTTTAGCCTCAAAAAAAATTATAGAATATGTTGTTCTAACATTCAATATTATTTCAAAATTGTGTTTAACCTTTCTGAGAAGGTCCTCGTATTCATCGCTGGTGTGATCGTCGGGCAAAGTGCTTTTAACGTTTAAATTAATCTGATGAATATTTCAAACAAATTTAAATATATTAATCGTAACTTCATTTAATTTAATTTGTATTTAGTTGCAATAACGATTATGTTATCTGCGACTGACATCTTTATTTCTGGAGTCACTCATAGCTTCCAACTCCTCATATCTTTTCAGATTTTGACTGTCCATGTTCAAGCGAAGTTTGAGATCTTTAATGACTTTTTCAAGGTTTGACTGCCTTGATTTGTAATCATCCAACTGTGTTGACATTTCCTTGACATGCACATCCTGCAGACAAGGTATCAATTCTTAATTTGCAATTTCCTACTAAACTATAAAATATGGTCGATAACCTTTTTTATGAAAATAATTTATGAAACTTAACCTTGTCCTCTAGATCTGCAATAGCTTTTTCTAATTTTGATCTCATAAATTTCGTATCGTTTTCCGAGTCAATGAGTACATTTTTCATCCTATTTTCCAAGTCCAGTAAACTGTTCTCCATTTTATTCTTATCATCTTCAAGAATTCGTATTTTCTCCGGGTAATCCCTAAGACCAGCAATCTATAAATTACAAATTTACGTTTTCTATGAAACGTGTGGAATTTGTGGAGATATTTTATGTTAGTATATACATTGTTGATTCCTCATGCAGTATTGAAATGTCATACTGCATCTTAATGTCGAAAGATGCTACCTCGGATTTCATGATGCCCACAAGTCCCTTCAACTCATCATTTTCTGTTTGAAAATTTTCAGAAATAATTTTCCAGTGTTTCGCCTCAGTCAATGAGTTTTCGAGATCTTGCAGCTGTTTAAAAATCATTCTAAAATGAAAGTCGTTGAAAGTTTGATGCCACAAAATATTATTTGGTAATCTGCTGAATATTCAAATCAATTTTTGTGGTTGATCTAAGATGAGTGCAATTAATTAAGAATACCAGTTCTCATTCAAGTGGACATCACCGCAGTAAAATCAAATCATCCACGAACAAGTCTTAACAATATCTTAAAATACGTAATATTTCGTGTAAGACGCTGATTGTTTATACAAAAAAAAGTTACGTGATTTCGATCATCTTCTTCACCCAAAGCAACTTGGATACCGAGACTGCCAACAAGTGGAAATACTTGTGATCCCACCTCCTGTTTTGCGAAGTGAGTTAAAAATTATATTAAATATAAGCGTGATATTGATATGAACAACAAAACTTATTTTACTTAAAAATAAAGGACATCATCAAATGGTTGTTAGCAGTTGTTAGATGTTGTCAGCAGAATTCAGTCCAACCAAGATCGAGTCACGAAAAAAAACCGAAGTAGGGCTTAGAAAGCGGACCTATACGCCTGGAACAAAGAACGCAGCATCGTTTGTGATGATTCCATTTGATGAAGAGCACTTCAGAAAGATCAAAAATTACGACGAGTGGATGCAAAAGAACTCCTTTTCTAAACTTCCAGGGGCGAAATTAAAGCATTTGTCTGCAATTGAAAAGGTGCGCTATCCAGTCATGGAGTACTTGCTTGTACTTGTACAAGTATTACTCGTGTACCGATTTCAGATACCTATACTAGTACTCAAGCCTTGAGTACTTGTACTTGTACTTGGATCCCAGTACTTGTTCCCATGTTATTGAAACGCATGTTCTTTGACGCTTATTGTCTTAATTGAATTTGTGGGATGAAACTTAACAAGATTGTAGATTCCTTTCTATTAAAATTAAAATTTAAAATTCTAAATTAAATATATATATATATATACAAAGGACACTCCGAAACACTGGATAATTTAAACGTTCTACATATTCTGTTTGTTTAAAGTTTCAAGGGTGTGTGATAAACAATCACAGTTTTTTTAATGAATCTGATGACATTTACTTTCTGAATAATTAAAAATCTCAAAGTAATAAAAGAGGAAGTGAAAGACAAATAATAATAATTTCAAAAATTTATTTTTTTAATAAATTCCAATGAAAAAAAAGGTTCAGCAAGTTTTTATGTTCCAGCTTAAAGTGTCCCAAGGGGAAGATTATTTACTCATGGACGGGGCCGCAGACAGAAATTTTGGGCCTCTAGGCAACGGGCCCCTGTGTTATGTCAATTTGGTAATGGAAATGCAAAAAAAATCATGATTGTAATATTATAATATTGTAAAACCCGGGCGGCCCAAAAAAATTGTCGGGCTTCTGGCCGCTTGCCCTTCCCCCACTCTCGGTGGTCCTGGTCATGGAGGGGTCATTATGAGACCCCATAAGTCTATTCAAGAACCATGGCTTTTCTACTATTGCTAAAGTATATCTCAAACATTGCATGATAACATTAGTTTTTTAAGTTTCTATATTTTGAAAAAAATAAACTTGATATCAAACCTTGTCACAAATTATCTTTGTCCTCAGTACTGCAGCGTCATTTTGATTAAGACATACTTTAATTAAGGCTATTTATTATTTGATATTAATAAAAACATTTGTTACTAATAATAATACATATTTTTTTTTAAGAATAACATCGTTTGACCTGAGATAATTAAATTTGAACAATAAACAATCACTTTATACGGTCTGGGCAATGGAGCAGAGATAAATTAGTGAAATACTTGTACAAGTACTTGTTCAGCACTCGTCGGTACTTGGACCACCATCTGTTCTGGACCATGAGTACTTGTACTTGGGCCTCAGTACTTGGTCCCATATCTGGTGCTATCCCTAACTTGCATGTACTACTGAAATTCGAAATACTTTAAGGAAATTTTGAGGATTTTTTTTGACAGCCCCTAACAGCTGCACTTGGGGTGCACACTTGCGAGCAACCAAGTTAGTTCAATTTGGTCTTGGAAGAACAAAAAAAAAAGGTCATCAGATAAAACGTCCATTCCAAGTCGGTAGCCAGTTAGGGAGATTCACCCCCGGATCTTGGTTAACACCCCCTCCCCCTCCCCTCGACAAACTTCTGTATAAATCCATGAAAAGCACAACGATATAGAGAACATGGATGAGGCTGTAACGATTGCTACATATTTTATAGCCATCAAAAGAACGGATCCACCTGTTCCGTGGACATCTCGAGCCGTGTTAAAAGACTTTAGAATTTTATTGGGGTTCTTATTGCATTGCATCTCTTTGATCTCGAAAATAAAGGAATTAAAAAAAATCCTACTTTTAATGCAGGTTTATCTTTCTGATTTTGCTCCAATAAATGACCATCGTTAATTTCAATAGAAGTGGCCATATTTCTTGTGACCAAACTCCTTGTCATTGTGCTGTTATCATGCTTATCGAAAATGGAACAATCCGTCATAGAGATTTTATCCGTCCTATCGTGTACTTTTTCCAACGAATCAGTGTCGGTACCTTTATCTTCAAACTAAGTTGATAATATTCATCTTTTAAGCTAATTTAATCCATATTCGACAAAGACTATTGCACCTTTAAGCTTTTTAGACAACAGCTACTCACCAGGTTTTGCAGGACCTCGTAATACTTCGTCGTTGGAATAAAATCTGAATATGGTAAAATTTCATATCGAAGGTACTCCATGTCAGGATATAAGAGCGTTGCAAAGGGAACATTTTCATCATGATTCATGTCCCGATTATTGATATAGTCCACACTTGTGAACGGAGATGTTGCCCTTGAATTGTAAGTAATCGTTGCCTGGATTCCAGCTGATTTGTAGTCCTCTTTCCGAAGTCCTTTTTGGTCGTAAATGTTTGAATCCACGAAATCCTCACTTTTGTGACTAATATCTCTGGACTGTTTGTCATATCCGAAGTCTTGAAAATGACCATTTGAAATGCTATAATTCTCTCGATCAAAACTGGAAATAGTAAATTTGATTTGTGCAAGAGAAACACCTTAGGCGGTTATAACCTTGATTTATACTCTTAAAAGGACTGACCCACCGACTCCATGATCGGAATTAGGAGCTACATGCTTTGATCCATCCGTAAGCGACAAACCGACAATTTCATATGGAGAGGTGATGTGATAAGAATTTATTTGATCATCATCCGACGGATAGTCGAACTCAGCAATAACGGTAAGATCGTCAACTTCGGCTGGAAATAATTAGACCACAAATTACAAATTAAAAATAAGTTTTAAAATTCCATTCTTTTTATCTCTCGAATTACTCACAAGCCAAAGATTCTTCACGAGATGGAAAAGACATGCGGCGATCTGTAGTGAATTTCATTTTATTCATTCTCGAATAAACAAAAAACAATCCCAAAGATGGGGAACAGTTCTGTTTCAAAATAGTAAAAGTTATCTCAACGTATACGTTACTCAGCTTCTACTCGATCAATATTTGTTTCGCTACCCATGCTGCTCCAATCAACAGACTCGTTTTTTTGCTTGCGATGTCAGGTGATTCAGTGCACATACAGGTGGGACAGGGTGTAAATATCATGTTACCGTATGCAGAAAAATTATGAGAATATCTACTCAACTTATCGAGTGTGTACAAATCTTCGAAAAACCTTTCCCGCCAAATAGGCAAATTAAGGATTAATAAATAAATCAATCAATAAAATTTATACAAAAATATATTTTTAAGATAAAATAAAAACAATACATGAAAATTTTAATATGATGTTTTTGATATAACTGTATATACATTTACTATTGTTTTTGTTTACATTTATAATTATCGTCATTGCGTTGATTTGGTGGAGGTAACCATTTAAGCAATCATTAAATTTGAAAACATATATTTAAAACGCAACTTTGGAGCTACCTGTTTTTTAATTAATAACTTCACTTGTACTTGTTATTTAATCCACACGACAAGATCCCAATGACAATAATGATGAATTTCATAAATGCATTATCTGTGATTTGAAGGGCCTTCAGAATTTTAGTATGTTTTTAAGGATAAAACAATAAAATTATTTCCAATTAGCATTTATGCTGGCTTTAGATATTATTGAGAATATGATGTCCAAGTACAGCTTTGGTCCCACAAAGTACGAAGTAATAGGATTTAAATAATTACAGCGGGTACATTTACTAAAGCACGAAAAATGTTTTTAGTTCAATAGATATTTTATTATTAAATTCAATCTTGTTACATCCAAACTGATATCAGATGAAGTCGAGCTCTGAAGATGTAGCTGAAAAGTTGAAATGTAAAAATCAAGAAAAGGTGCTAGATTCTGCAAAGCACAGCAAGAAAAAAAAATCAAAAAAGTCTCCTGCAAAAGAATCATCAAAGAAATCACACAAGCATAAAAAAGATAAAAAGGCACTAAAAGAAAAAAAGCATAAGAAAAGTGATGGTGTTTGAATTTACTGTGTTAAGTATTTATATTGTTGTTTAAAATGTCACTATTTTGCTTTTAGATGATAAAGATAAATCTCCTAAGAGAGCCCAAGATAAAACTTCTGTAGGCTTGTTAGGTAAGGGTTCTTCAAATTCATCTTTGATCACTTCTGTGTCTAATACAGTAGTTTCAAAGCGAGCTTGTTATCGTAAAAATGTGAAATCTACAAATAAAGAATCTGAGAATTCAAGAGAATCCTCAATAGAGATAATTTATGAAGAGAAACATAATGTTGTCACACTATCAGATTCTGAAATGATTATTGATGATAGTGATGAGACATTGAGAAAAAGGCTTGAGGCTTGCATTCAAAATGCACATTTGAGACAAGCAGAAAACTCAGAGGAAAATAAAATTGCAAGTGATGACATCAAATCAATAGAAAAGTTGCCTAGGACATCCTCCAATATTCTGGTTAATAATTGCTCAAAAACCAATGTAAATTTAAATGGGGATGATGTTATGGATATTTCTGAAATACCTATTCCTGAGACTGCTCCTATTCTGCCAAGTGATGAAAGACAGAGTAATAATCCTTTGCATAAAAGGGGTAAAAAACTGAATCTAAAAATTTCTTTGGAGAGTGTTGCCTTCATTTCCTCTGGTGTGAAAATTCAATCTTCTCAAAATGAAAATAGTGAAGAAAATGGTAAGGATAATTAATATTTTATTATAATAAGCGTTTATTAGTTTTTATACATTTAATTTATTAATAATTTTGTTTCTAGCTTTCAGTGTTTTTTTTCCAGTCAAGGTTAGTCCTCCTTTAGATCTTAGAACTGATGCATCCAGAAGAAGTTCACCGGATCTTTCTCAAGATTGCAATTCTAGCAAACAGAGAAAAGATGGTTACATAGGAAAACAAAACAATCAAACAGAAATAAAAAACTCAGACAAGAGAGAGAAATCAAAGGAAACATTGAAAGGATCTGAATCTCAAAGAGATGCATTGCAAGTTGCAGCAAACAAGATAGGCCAAGAAGAGTCAGCAAAAAACAGGGACGGGCCAAAATCTCAAGAAAAGTCAAAGAGAAGCCGACCCAAGTCCAGGGATGGATCAAAATCAAGGAATACTTCCAGAAAAAAATCAAGGAGATCAAGAAGTAGGTCAGAACCGAAAAGCAAGTCACGGAGGTCTCGATCCAGGTCGGGGTCAAAAAGCAAGTCAAGGAAGACACGATCCAGGTCAGGGTCAAGTAAAAGGTTAAAGAACAAATCAAAAAAATCTAAAAGATCAAGGGACAGATCAGAACCAAGGAAGAAATCAAGCGATAAGTCAAAAAGAGATAGGTCACGAGAAGGTTCGGAAGACAGAGGATCAAAGAAGAGGGCACGGAGATCGAAGGATGGAAGATCAATGAAAAGGTCAAAATCTAGAGAGATGGCTAAAGAATCGAGGGACAAATCAAGGGCTCGCAGTAAAACAAAAAAATCCAGAGATCATTCAAAGCCAAGAAATCATTCTAAGTCACGAGAAAAGTCCAGGCAGTCACGAGAACAATCTGCTGGTTCTAAAAGGTGCTGAATTATCAAGAATTATGGGCTTTTATGTTTATATATTTGGCATTTGATTCTACTCTTAACCTCTGAAGTTAAAAATTTTGAAGCACAAAATTATTGTTAATATTTCTTATATCTAAAGCTATTTGCTTGAATCCAACAAATAAAATTTTATGCAAATTTGTTCCAGAAGCAAAAGATCGGGCAGCAACGATGATCAGCCAAGTTTCAAGATAGATAAAGTGAAGCTCAGACAAATAGCAATGTGAGAATTTTTTTACAATATCTTTATTACTATGAGATGAATATGGCATATAAAAAGGACAAACATATTATCTAATTATTTAGGGGGCACATGGGGTCATTAGGGGATGTTTATTAAGACAATTAATCTGGTTATTGCTAAGTAACAGTATGAAGCTATATTCATGACTTCGATTTGTACATCTTTTTTTGGCATCTTTAATATTAATTGTTTGTACATCAGTTTTTTTTGTGAACTGAGTACAAATTTGTATTTAATGGTCCAAGAATTTGAGGATTTAGATGAACAAAATAAAAATATAGATCTAGCCCTTAAGCTAGAGAGCTTTTTGGACCCTGTTCATGTACAGGATTTTTATATTTATATAATACAGATAAATTCCTTGGCATGATTTAAATTGTTGCCTCTATGAAATAACATAATTCTCTCACCACCAACAGCAAAAATGCACTTCAAAATGCCAACCTTGCTGCTCGTCAACAGACTACTACAACTGCTGCTACTACTACTAAGCCCGAAGATACTGCCCTTCTGAAATCTGGTGGAAAGACTCTTGAGGAACTTACAGGTTTTTTCATATCTGAGATACTTTTTTAATTTCTGGACTTTTCTAGATATTTAAATCATTGAATTAATTTATGGCGTGCAGGTTGGCCGAACGGGTTACCTTCCTGCATAGGGCGGTAATGGCAACAGTCGTAATGTGTCGTGTTCAAAACCCATCCTGCACTGCCGCAAGCGCCCTTGAGAAGGAGCGCTATATAAATGATTAACAAAAAGCACCTCTGACGCTATGCATATGGCGCTATATAAATGAACTACATTTAAATTTACAATCAGAGTTCTGCAAAAGGATTGCTGAAGTTAGTGCAGAGGAAATACAAGGCTTCATAGATGGCAGCACACAACTCATTGATGAGGAGGAAATGCCCTTCATTCCAGCCAGAACTAATAAAGACATGAAGGTTTATTTGCACAAGCAATACATAAATTGTTTTATTATAATTGTGACAGCTATGTAAGTACTAATTGTGATTCCATACAGAATGGCCCTATTTTGAATCAAATGACCCTGCAAGAAAAAATGGTTCAAATGGCAGAGATCAGCTCCCTATTTCCAGTTTCCAGTGGAAATGTGCACAAAGAAAGAGAGGCAACCAATGTTGCTGGTACTGTTGATGTTGATGGAGTGGCGCCAGTTGACGTGAGTGTAATTCTCATACAATGAATATGACTTAAGATCATTGTAATGTTTGTTTCTAAAAGGCAAAGCAGTCTGAAATAAGTGCCGTAGAGAACTCAGTACCAAAGTCATCATTTTCAAAAGATGTATTGATGGTGGGAATTTTTTTCTTATTATTCCTAATTAAGCAACTATTTACGAGCATAGATCACTCCTAACATGGGAACCACAGATAGTCTAGCACAAGGGGTTCATGACAATAATAGATCAGAATCAAAGAACCAAATTCATGTCATGCAACAAATAGAATGAGTTTAAAATGAAATTAGAGTTTGTGTTAAAGACTTTGCTAAGTTTGTCAATTTATTTGTAGCAGATGTTAATTATTGATATCTAATTTTAATTTTGCCAGGCTTCAAAGTGGGTGAGTGCAAAAGAGATTCCAGGGCAATTCACAGGATCAACCAATGTTCAAACTCTTTCTCAACAAGAACTGTCTGGAAGTTACCCCCTTTGGGTTAAAAAGGTTTGATTTGATTTTGATTTTTTTTATATCAAGAAGCCCCAACAAACTGAACGTTGCTTCATATTTAATCTGCCAAGTCCTTAAACATCCCCAATCATCAAAATTCAATTTCCTTTGAAAAGTCTCAATGTTTTAATTATTGTTATTATTATTATTCTTGGCATGGGATGAAACAGCCCCTTGCCATAACATTATCCAAAAACAAATTGAACAGTCATAATCAACGCTTCATTCATCCACATCTTATGCATGAACAAATTTCGGCAACAAGTTTTCTCTCGCAGTAAAATTTTTTTGGTCTGGTACTTCACACCCACAAATTAACATTCAGACCAAAAAAATTTTGCTTTGGCCCTTTTTAAAAGGACATCTGCAAGAGAAAGCTTGTTGATAGCAGATAAATTCAAAAAGAAATTAGCTTCTTGTCTCAACTTGATGCCACGCTACAGCTCCCTAATAATGCAGCTGTCATCGTTTCAATCTACAGAACGTAAGTGATGAAAATCGGCACTGTTTTTCCATGTTGTCATTATCATTTTGAGTTTACTGACTGGAGATGTATTTGTTAAGAAACTCAATAACCTGTGTGACTGTTCTTATTTAAGGATGCTCTAAACAATGCACCACCTCTATCAGGTGGCATTGGTAAATTGCTGCTAAAGAAAATGGGATGGAAGGAGGGTGAAGGTCTTGGAAAGAACAGTGAAGGAATGACAGTTCCCCTCAGTATTGATATCAAAACTGACAGGAAAGGTTATATTGTCAGACACTTATTCATAAAACTAGTTTAGTGATTTATTTTTAGAACATTTTAAAATTTATTGAGAATTACAAAAACTTAACAGGGTTAGTTGCCCCAGAGGAAGATCCTGAGAGGATTCAAAAATTAGCTTTGGAGAGGGCTCTAGTGCACCAAGCCATGATGAAACAAGCAATGTTCCAGCAGGCAGTTTTGAGACAAGCACTTATGATGAGACCAAATCTTCAGAGTCAAGCAGCCTCACAATTTCTTCAAATGCCTCTGCCACATGGGATACTGCCGCTCAGGATGCCCCCTCCCAGGCCAAATCTAACACCCCATCCCACACCAAATCTGACGCCCCCTCCTTGCCCACAAGCCGTTTCTGAAGTATCTGACATCACATGTAAGTTTTCTGATGAATGCATCGTTTTTGTGACCAAACTTAAATTTTTGAACGATAATCTTTATAGTGGGTAAGCATCCAGTCTCCGTCCTCACTGAGATCTGTTCAAAGAACCACTGGGACCCCCCAGAGTTCATCCTTCTAGAGGAATCAGGGCCAGCTCACAATAAGATGTTCAAATTTAAAGTAAGCATTGTGTTTTATTAAATTTTGTAAATTTAGGATCCAGGATCTCAAACTGAGAGACCAACAGGAAACAAACTGGTGTGAAATTGACTGACAACATTGACAGCTGCACACATTTTTTAGGCTTAGTTGTGGCAGGCTAACTGACAACAAATGTGTCAAAATTAATGCTTCTTTATGTAAACCAATGGTTTGACATAATAATTTATAATGCATAATGAGCTGCTTGAGACTGAACAAGCGCTCAGTGTGTGAGCCACCAGCAGCATCATTAACTATCTGCTAATTCAGTGATTTCATAAATGTTAAAAATGTTAAAATAATTATCATTATTACTACTTCTTACAATGTTTTACAGATAATATTAAATGGAGTGGAGTATATTTCTCCTAATGGATGTCCACAAAAGAAAACAGCAAAATTGGAAGCTGCTATCGTCTGCTTAAAGCACTTAGGACTTCTACCTCATATGCCCAATAATTGACGTGACAAATTTCTATTGAATTGTAAAATTAAAACCAAATAAATTACAAAGCAAAAGTATTTCAATTTTGATTGTAAAAATGACTGAATCATCAAAACCACATGAAAAATGTAACAGGAACTTTCTTATGTAAGTCTGAATAGGAAAACATGGCTTCAGCATGTTTCATTTTCAACCTTGCCTAGCCTTCTTTTCTTTGCTAAATTGATTCTTTTTTGACTTGTAATAATCTCTCCAATGGGAATGATTGAGAAGTGTAAAATCTTCCAAGGTGGCTATGCACCTGAGATATTTTGCCAACTTCTTAAGTTCTTTGTCTGTCCCTCTACTCATGTGTGCATTTTTGAAGGGTCTTATCTTTAAAATATAAATAAAAATCTTTCTTCAAGGGTCTTTGGAACAGAGGAACATATAAAAAAAAACTTACTTTCAAGCCATTCTGTGGATTCATTATAAAATTCCTTCTTAGATCATCAAACATTATCGTGTTTTGCTTGGTCCAATTGGGAAAACGACCCCAGATGACTCCTAGGGGTTTAACCTAGGGTTGAATGACAAGATTTTTTAAATTTTCACATAGTATGACTTTTTGGTTGAATCTCAATGCTTATAAAAGTTTTAAATGTTGGAAACCTCAATTATGCCATAGTTCTTGACATCGACAGTAATCATCGCAAAACTGTCCATCATGAAGCAGATCCTATAGTTGGTGTTCTGTGTGACACCCAACTCCTTCATCTTTGCCTCAATCCATTTCATGCTGGTGGCAGCTGAACATGAAATGGATCAATAAGAAATAAAATTGAAATAATTAATTAAAATATGGTTTATTTTAGGTGTTGTACATTCATTCAACTGAGTGGTGGGATGATAACAATTACAGTAAAACTGCCTATATTTTTTTCAAGAATGGATTTTTCTGTAATACAATTTGATCCTAAATTATAAATTAAGAACCTGTGAAACTTTAATAAAGGCATGTCTGAAATGGTTCCAAAACTTAATAACAGCCAATGAAAACATTTTTTTAAATTAAAAAAATGCTTTTTCGTAAAAAAAAATTTGCATGAAAAGTATCTTTGGATTTGTGCTTATGCTAGATTTTAAACTTCCCGTTTTGTACACATGTAAGTGACTTTTGATCAATTTTCAAATTATGAAAGAACTGATTCTATATCAAAACTTAACAAAGATATCAAAGTTAGCAGACATCAGATATCAAAAATTATAACAAGGAAATAAGAGATTAAAAAGAAATGGGAAAATGGAGGAAGAAGTCAATGAAAATCAAACAAGCAATTAAAAGGAGGCAATGTTGTTTTAGTGAAGTTAATGGCAAAGTGTTTGAATGGTCCTGCTTAGCTTGCTCCAAGAATATACCAGCAACAGGTCCATTGCTGAAAAAGAGAGCTCAGTTTGAAAAGGAGTTGGGGCACAACAACTTATATCTGTTCTTCCTCCAGACTTTTCAGGAATTTGTTGCATTGGATGAAGGATGTGAAATGAAAGTGGCAATGCTTGTGTCAAAGAAGCTGAAAATTAAGAAAGAACTGTAAAGCCTTATCTTACAACTGTGATCGTTTCCCACCAAGAAGCCTGTAATAAGACATCTAAGCTCTTATTCTATGCCAATTCAATGCCTTCCTTAGAATATGTTAAACTTGTCTTCTATTTACCAATTTGTATGGGTTTACTATTTCCTTTGGTTTAGCATAAACACCTCTTTATAGAGCAAAACTGCCCAAACAAGGTCATTCTTTGCTACAAAGTTAAAATGTCTCTATTCGTTGTTTTTACTGTATTTGTTAACAAATTACTTCCGTTATTTATTTGTTTGCTTGTACTCGAATGGAGGATGATGGCTTCTTAACCATCCAGTGAAGGAAAGCATGAACTCAGAACAACTCATCTCTGATGTTCATCCAGTTTGTTCACCATTAACTTTCAGTATCATTAAGCCTTTTTCCAGGACCCATCCATAATAACGACATTTAATTGCATGTTTACCACTTAAACAATTCATGAACATTTTAACTTTGGCCTCATATGTGGTCTTATTACAATAACCAACTTTTATGAGCCTTGTAATCAAATTATTTCCTGGATAGGAAGAGACGCCGTCTCTTGGCGTAAGCCCGAAAAATATCAAAAGCATTAGAGTTACACTCACTTCATTAAATGAGTAACATCTGTTAAATTAAGTAACAAACTAAAAGCGGTAGCTGGTATATGATATGCATGTCGTGCATGCTGATAAATGACAACCGATTTCAAAATGATTCGACCCTCGGTCACTGACGTAAAAAAAATTGGCCCTTCATAAAATAGTTGAATATCCCAGATTTACAATAAGAAAAAGTTGACATAATTCATGGGGGAAATGGTGAATCTAAAGCATAAATAATGTGGATAATTAATGGAAACAACATGACTAAACAACATTAAGATGTCCTTTGTATTACAGAAAGGATGATGTGTTATATCGCGCTCGTTGCTAAGATAAAAAAATGACATCATGGAGGAAACCATGTTTACGGATGGCAAGTTCCAGACTAATGTTGGAATTGCAAAAAGCATTGCACACTCACTACCTGGTGATTCCATGCATTTCCTAATATTCGAGAGGCTTCCATTGCTTTTCATAAAAGTTTATTTTAGATAAAGTACGGCACTTACACCATATGACGATGTCGTAATGTTCATAAGCAGATGCAAGAAATTCATGTAAATATGGCCTCATGAGATCACGACCAGTCTCACCAACAGATTTGTGATCTGAAAGAAAATAAATTTATTATAGTATTTAAGCTTTTCTTTTTTTAATTTTATCTTAATTAATTTTGACCAATTTGCTCAAATTAAGTCTCATTAAATGCCTAAATCTATCTTAATACAATATGTTTAATGCAACATTGTGCACAGAATAAGTTTTAATGATTGTGCTTTGCAAATAAGCAGTAATAACTCCAAGATCTTTCACCTTAGTTATGTGAATTGAACTACATGCACAACCAGCCAAATCAAAATAAATTTTGCTCTACAAAACAAATGCAAATGTAACAAAAAACTTGCTCACCAAATAAAGTATAATCCACATCAAGAACAAGTAGCTTTTTACCATCTCTTGGTTGGTTCAAAATCTTAAAATCATAGGTATTTACCCTCTTCTCAATTTTCTGGAGATATTCTGTCCTGAATTCATGTGCCACAACAAATAATTTGCACCTCAATCATGTGAAAAGGCAAATGCTACCTGTTACATATTTCAACCTCTTCTTCTTCAATATCAAGATCATTAACTACTTCAGGGTAAACGTTGGAGCTTTCACTAATCTTCATTATTTCTTCTTCTACTGTACCCACCATCATAATCTTGCTAGTTTCTTTCAAGTTCAGTTCTTTGAGTGTTACAACATCATTAGGTGGTTTGCCTTGGATACAAGTCAATGTAATTAACAAAAATTATCAAAACATTCATTATTCAGAGTTAGGCACATGTTACATTAATGTGCATGAAACAAAAATTACCGTTATATTTCAACCCAAGAAGTTTTTGCCTCGCTGGCATTACATGCGTTTGATCAAATATTGCATTCTTGAGATCAGCGACTGTTGCTGAAGCAGTTAGGGTTTTTATCTTGTAATCACTTCCATTCCATTTTATATTTACGACCAGCTCCCCGCTCATTCCAACAGCCGACTCCATACTAAAACGAAAGTAAACAAACTCGTTACATTCCCCACGCCTTCACTCATTCTCAAAAAGCATATTTAATTTGGTATAGACTAAATTATTTAATGACGTAAGTATAGAAAGTTCAGAAAGTCTTACAATCCTGGGGGTATGTTTATATCTCAAATTTTGATTAAATCATCATATGTAAAATTTAAATTTGTCATGGACCACATTTACTCTCATTACATTAATGAGTGCCCGCGACAGTAACAAAACCGCGGCAGTAACAAAGCGTCCTTTAACGTAAATACATATTTTCTCGACACCTTATCGTAATATTACGATGCACGCAATCGTTGGGGAAATTATATTGCAGAATTCAAATTCAGTTTGAAGCAAGCGAATCAGATGGAAGTATGCTCGCATGGAACATCTCCGCTTGAGTTCAATAATTCGACTCAAAACATAATCGATAAATTTTGGGAAGAACAGAACTATCCATAAGCATTACAAATAAGTGGTTGTGCTCACTAAACACAATTGTAGGAAATACGAGATGAGTATCTTCGAAATGATAGCTAGATCGAATCCCACGTTTATCCAATATCCAAGGAAGACAGCACGCTAGTTAAGAAGCAGTAGTATAGGTAAGAGCTAAATGCGCGAACATGTAAGAGACTCGCCACACGTGAGAGGATTTTTAAATGAGATTAGCGTTAAATTTTGTCTAACGCGTACGTGGCTCTACTTGTGGTTAAATGTCAGCTCCCATCAGTGCGTTTAGGCGTTCTTAAGCGATTCAGATCGCAAAACTTAGGATGTATCAGGCAATCATTGGATCTGAGGAATTACGAAACTATAATCAAATCGTCGAAAAGCTCAGAAATAATTATTTCAAACACATTAAAGGTTAGCTGGCGCTTGAAACTATAGCATCTCAGTTATTTATTCCATTGCTTAAACACTATCTGCATTCTCAGAAGTGTATCTTGACCATGCTGGTGCAGCAATTTATTCTGAGCTTCATATTTCGAATTTCATGAAAGACTTGTCGTGTCATACTTATGGAAATCCACACAGTGACAATGCTGCAAGCAAGCGGACCTTTGAAGTTGTTGAAGAAGTCAGGCAAAAGTCTGTCATTTGTTGTAGCATCTTTATGCTTAAATATAGTTGCAATTATTTACAATTCATTAAATGCACAATTATCTGATTATTTTATGAGTGCAATATTTTATCAGTATGTGTTAGGAAATTATTATTATATGTTATTAAAAGTTTATTATTTATTTGAAATAATAGCAAAATTTAAAGCCAGATGCAATAACAACTTGTTATTTATTTGAAGGACATTGGACCATTTCAACACTTCCTCACAAGAATATTCAGTAATATTTGTCCAAAATACATCCGCTGCTTTAAATCTGGTTGCCAACTGTTTCAAATTTAGTGAATCTTATGATCCAGCTGTTTCTGAAGAATTTTCAGCAAAAAATACACTCTCCTTGAAAGGAAATATTCAACTACATAAATCTCAATCCAAGCAAACATTAAATATTTGTCAAAAAGGTACTTTGGCTTATTTGGATGACAGTCACACCTCTGTTATTGGCATGAGGGCCCCTGTCGACAGAAAAGGAGTGAGGGTTATTTGTCTCAGCAGAGAAGACATAAAATCTGAATTAGATGCTCAGGACTCAAAAATATCTAAAGTAATATTTTATTTATGTCTGTAATTAATGCTAAAACATTGTTAAATGAAGGACAGACATTTCTAGGAACCATTCCAAAGTGAAAATATGAAAAGAAATCCACATAATTTATTTGCTTATCCTGCTCAGAGCAATTTTTCAGGTGATTCTCTGTTTTTTCACTATTTTTCTGTCTCAATTACTGCAATTTATTTTTTATTGCGAAAAATAATTAATCTCCAATTTTCATGTCTAGCTTATTTATAAAAGTATATTTATTATTTATAAAATTTTATATTTATAAAATATGCTGACATATTTTTATGTACAAATCCATTTGCACCATCTGGCTGCAAAACTTACCATACATTGCTCATGAGGTGTATCAGATGTCTGTTTTGAACATTTTTAGTCAAAAACTTTTTTTATTAATTTTGTGGAAAAAAACTCAATTTTCAAAAATTCACTAATCATTTATAAACATATATGTTTATAATGCGGTTTAAAATTCTAAGAAAAGTGCAATAACAGAACCCTTCTTGACTTGTGTCTCATTTCTGGTTTGAATGTCTTTTCTTTCCAGAGGCTTTTCACAATTTTGTTTGTAATTTAACATCTCTGTGCTTAATCCAGAAATTCTTCTTTTAAATGTTTGTGACTTACTGAGGAATGAATGCCTACATGTGGTAGTTAAATGTTGTTTTACAACCAGATGATTCACTAAGCAAATGAAATCTTTGTTTAAGAGATCATATAAAAAATCATTGCACTTCACAGCCCTTTGTTGACTGCCTCTTATCTCAAAGATAATAGAAGAAGAAAACACTTAAAATATAACATAAAAAACTCAATATTAAATCCTTTGAATTGTTATTCAAGTCTCCATGACTTCACTAAGTTCTTAGACAAAGATCATTGATCACTGAAGTGGTTCATTAGCATTGTTTGAGTTGATGTATATGTATATGTGAATTTGAGAATGTAGGGGACAATATTTTGGAAAAAATATAAACACATTGTTCATCATGAATGATCAGAGATACTTCCTCCATTAGCTCAGGGAGGTTCTGATTTTAGTGAGCAAGGGTCTCCTGAACTCATGGAATAGAGTTGAATAACATATTTATGTTCCTGTGCTATTGCAAATCCATTTGGCCATAACTCTTCACTGACATGACTGAATTTGAATGGAGATCTCAATCTATCAATAGTAGGTTCTTGCTATGTGTGTGCAAATAAAAAATGATCAGGTAGTGCCAGACTTTGAAGTTGTAAGTCAGGAGCTTGTAATACCTGAAAGTCTCTTATTAAAAAACTTTTTTGGTCAATGATATTCATTTTAGCATTGTGAGAGTTGTGACATCTGGATACATTAGATATTAAAACAATTAGAACATTAACATAATAAAGGTCTTGCATTAGGTGAACGATATCCTTTATCCTGGATCGAAAAGATCAAGGGGAATGAACGGTTCTTGGGAGCACAGAATGGATGGTGTGTTCTTCTTGATGCTGCTTCTCTCCTCACCACATCAGCACTCGATCTTTCAGTTTTTCAACCTGATTTCATTGTCTTCTCATTTTACAAAATATTTGGCTTTCCAACTGGTCTTGGTTAGAAATGCATTCTCTTTGAAAATTTGATTTTCATTTTATGAAATTCCAATTATACAATTGCAGGGTGCTTGCTTGTCAAGCATTCCAGCCACAACATGTTAGAGAAGTGTTACTTTGGTGGAGGCACAATTAATTTGCTGCTCCCAAATGACAATGTGGAAGTTTTCAGATCTAACTTCAGTGAAAGGCTTTCATAATTTATCACTTGAAATGTTTTGCATGTTACTGAATTTATTTAGAAAATCGTTGTCATTTTCAAGGTTTGAAGATGGAACGTTGCCTTACCTTGAAATTCTAGCTGTCAAGCATGGATTTGATTCATTTAAAGAGCTGATTGGTACTTCTCTTAATTTGTGTTGTAAATCAATATAATGTAAATAATAAATGTTGTAAATAAAAATAAAATTCAATAAATACAATGGTCGCTTCTAATTATCAATTAATTAAATAATGATATAAATAAATTTTAGGGTCACCTACCAATGTTTCTTTCCACACTTTTGCACTAGCCAGTCATACTTATGGTGAAATGAAGAAACTTAGATATGCGAACGGGCAAGAAGTTGTTGAATTATATCATTCTAATGAATTTGAATCTCAAGAAATGCAAGGACCCATCATAAATTTCAATGTCTTAAAAGTTGATGGAAGTCATGTGGGCTTTTCTCAGGTAAACGATGTCAAATGATATCAAATTAATCTTTATTAGTAGTGTTATCAATAAATGAATAAATTAATTATTAAGCAAATGACAGTTGTTTTAATTAAAGGTAAACGAAATGGCAAAACTCCATGGAATTTGTCTGAGGTCGGGATGCTTCTGCAACATTGGAGCGTGTCAAAGACACCTCAAAATTACTTCACAAGAATTGATTAATAACTATCAAGTGAGGCAATAATATGAATTTTTTCTGAAGAGGATCTTTTCGGAATTCGAAAGTCACAAGTTCAAATTCTATTGAGCAGAAAGTCTCAAATCAAACCTACTTTTTACAAAGCACTGATAATATTGCTGATTCACTTTAAACCAGTTTTGTATAAGTGATAATTGCATTATGACTAACATAACTTGCAAACCATTTAGAATAGGCTCTGCTCTAATAAATGTTTAGTATGGAATTTAATTTTAAAGATGGGTCATATTTGTGGTGATGGTGTGGATCTGATAGGCGGTCGACCGACTGGTTCAGTTCGTGTGTCTTATGGATTCTCATCAACTTTTTCGGATGTAGAGATATTACTAGAATTCATTAACACATGTTTCCTTCAAAGAGGCGACATATCTTTGGCCAAACAGGTTTGCAACAAGTCTAGTCTTTGTGGAAAAAGCCACAGGCTCCAAGAGATTTGGATTTATCCAATCAAATCTTGTTCTGGAATAAAGGTCAAAAACAAATAATTTTTCAGTTTTGTGAAAAATATGTGCATAATGTTGTAGTCCAATGCACTTGGTCAAAACCTACATATCGAATTCTTACCATAATTATATGTAATTTTCATCAGTCAGCCTTGCATTTTGATTGATATGGTACCTCAATCAGCCAATACATAAATGAGCCTTTAGTTTGTTTCCTTGATTCCCATTATGTTTTTAAATGGGCATGCCATGATGTTTTTTAGATTAGTGCCTACAATGATAGCCTGTTAAAGATAGCCTGACTGCTTAATCCTGACAGGATTGATGAAATTACTGCTTTGTGGAAATGCCTTATTGTTATTATTACAATATTATTAGTATATATTGATATTCTCATTGACTTCTATGTATGTAGGTCAACAAATGCCTAATAGATACAAGAGGTCTAAAAAATGACAGAAAGTGGATGCTTGCCAATTCCATGGGTAAGGTCCTAACTCAAAAAGACACAACTGCTTTGTGCAACATAAAATGTCAACTCAGTGACAATGTCTTGAAAGTCCACTGTAAAGGTTTATGTTTTTATTGACTTTGTCATTTCTAACTATGGTTTAAGATCACGTAATAAATCGTATTTTTGAAGGCTTTGATGACATTTTAATCAATGATGAAAATTTAAATACTGAATCAAGCATATCCCAAGCATGCATTGGAAGAGTGTGTGGTGACAAGTCAGTTCATTGTGCATTGTAAATATTACTCTTTTTTTTTTATTTCATTATTTTAAATTCAGGATTTCAACAGAAAAGTATGAAGAGTGGGTCAACAACTGGTTTTCAAATGTTCTAAACATGGTTAATGTGTGTCTGATGAAGCAAAACGATTCAGATAAACGAATATCCAAAAAGGGTATGACTACAGCTTTAGCTCTAACCCTAAAATATATTTAAATATTTACTTTTTATCATTTTAAAGTAATCTCTACAGGGCTCAGTTCTTTTCTCTCATTCACAAATGAAGCTCAATTTTTGCTGATTGGTTCAGCCAGTTTAGAAACCCTTTTTAAAAAAATTAGGGCAAGCAATAGTTTGTCATTCAGTGAGTAACCATTTATTGAGCTGCAGAAGTAGATGATAGCAGTTTTAAATTTGGTTTGAAGGTCTGGAAGAACTTTCTAAAAGATTCAGAGCAAATTTTTTGGTACACACTAACATACCATTTGAGGAAGAAACTTGGAGTGAAATAAAAATAGGAAAAGAAACCTTCAAGGTAAGAAGCAATCTGGGCTTGGTCAATTTTGTTGGAATTTGAATATAATCACTGCTTGTTGTAGAAAGTCGGACTTTGTAACAGATGTAAAATGATATGTTTTGATCAGGAAACAGGAATAATTTCTAAAGAGCCATTGCTTACTCTAATGAACTTTCCCAAGAGGATGGTAAATGTTAACTTAATTAGTGGCTTCTGTAAATTTAATGCTTTCTTCAACTCAAATTTTTACAGGCAAATTTTGGGATTTTATTGGCCCACATAAAAGGCAAAAGTGACTCACAACCAGAGGTCTTCATTGGTGACGATTTACAAGTTTTGGAATGGGATTAGTAGTTTACATTAAATGTAAAAAAAAGCAACATCGTTTAATGATAAGACCAAATGGTCTTATTTGAGTTAACTTGCAGAGAGAAGCGTCTTTGTAATAAATTAACCTCTACACCAGCTAATTATTCTTGCTGTCACTCATTCCACTTAATAAATCAGCTTCGTTTTTGATTTGTTGCTATCGCTGGACTTGGATACCATCAATACTGAATTGAAGTAGGTAATAAATTTTGCGACCCTTTTCGAAAATAAGGTAATGTTACCAAGTGCTGAGTCCCAAGCGGGGCCGCCGACGGAAATTTCGGGCCCCTAAACAGCGGCCATGGCCTCTATGTTATGTCAATTTGGTAATGGAAAAGCAAAAAGAAAAAGAAGGTCGTGATTCTAAATCGTAATATTCTAAAACCTGAGCGCACCCAAAAAAATTGGAAGGTGTTGCGCATCTGACACTTCTGATATGTGATAAAGGTTTCATTCACACAAACACAATCCACAGAATAAACACCATAAATCGCATAGTAAGCAACGAGCAAGAGTGCAACTAAGACTAAGAATCAAGCGAGACAAGGAAAGAAGTCCGAAGGAAAAGAAAGTCACAAGACAGGTTCCCGGAGGAAGAGGTTGAGTAGCCATTAATTGGTAGAGAGACTTATTCTTCCCAGGATTCGTCCTCATATTACCAACTCCCCTAATTTCTCTCCCTTGCAATCTGCCTATAGACCTGGTTTCTCCACAGAAACCGCCCTCTCTCATATCTTTAACAATCTNCCGTCGCTCGAACTCTTCAAGCGCCAGTTAAAGACTCACCTCTTCAAAATAGCGTTGGACGGAGAACCGAGGCGCCTCTGACGCTCTGCATATGGCGCCATAAAAATGAACTATTATTATTATTATTTATTATTAGCAATTAATTGTTCGTTAACGTCCGTTGCACAGCTAGATGATTAGGACCGCGCTTCGCAACGGGTTTAGAAACCGTGCTGCCATCGTGAAAGGCGAAAGTCTTAACCATTAGACCATGCTGGTGCACAGATTGAATAGTTTATTTGCTTAACTAAGATGATTTGGACTCAGATTTGGATCCTTATATAGTCTCTCGGGAAGGATGGCGGTAGCTCCTCACACAAAGGATTCGCGGTCGATCACTGGTGCAGAAGGTAGCCATGTCCTGCATGCCTGGGACGAAGTTCAATGCTCCTGGAGCTTGGCGCGTGTGCTAGAGCACAAGTAGGGCAAAGTTTTCCAGTGACCTCGCACATCTTTGTGCTGTATGCGTGTGCTCCTACATGGGCACTCCCACCCCCTCTTGGCGACCCTGGTCCCAAACACTGGTGATGCAAGTACTAATGCTCTATACGCACACCGCCATTCAGGGAGCTGTACAGTTTTTTGTAATTTGGATCATCTGAGCCAACCCGTAGAGTAGCGTGGTCGAAGTCGAAGCCAATTCTTGTACTACAAGAATAAGTTTAATAGCAATAGGTATATCAATAGTGAGTAACAAAACGAGAACGGTGCGTAGATATCATTTGTGTAGAGATCTACATCTGTAACTGAATTCTATAACTTTACAGAAAATACATTTTCAAATCTTCGCTCAAAACGCAAAATTATTAATGTTATTAAATTATAACAAATTTTAAATTATTACTTAATAGCAGACTTTTACAATTTATTTTGGAGATTTTAATTTTTGATCTGTGGTCTTTCCCCGCTCAACATTATTTAATTTCGGCCACAGTTTGTTGACATTTTTGATGTTTGTGATGGATGCTTATCGTGAGTTGCTGGTTTTTGCTTCACCTCAGCAAAAAGAATTAAATTTTAATTCGGGTAAGGAATCATGATTTTTAACATTATCTTCAAAATTTTAAATTGTTCAAGTTTGGTTCGTTATATACTTTTTTGAACCCGGTGTTAGGCTGCTTGCTGATATCGATTATATACTTAGGTTTTACAGTAAATATTAAATTTGTTAAAATTGTTGTTAGTTAATTTGTTTGACTGTATTATAGATTTGGAAATTTGATACAAGTTCTTGGTTTTTAGTGTAATTCACTCACCTGTCACATTTTGGTTTGCATTATACTTTATTGTAAGATGCTAAATATATTCTGTTGCAGATATGCAAACGTAATACCTTGGTCAATATAAAGATTTTTTATTTTGTTGCATGTGTCAAGCATAATATTGATTTTCAATGATGTATTAGAATCATGTGCAATGTATTAGAAGTCTTAAAGCATATTAAATCATGTTAAAATTAACACATACGACAATATTGATTAGCTGTAAATGTTCTTAAAATCTGTTGTACTAATAATGCCTTCAACCTTCTGAACTCTTTAAATAGTGAATCTCATCCTATTTTAGCAAATCAGAACTCCATCAAACACATAAAGCCTTCTAAGTATGGTGGAGGTTATTGTTTTCAGGAAAGTGGTTTATTGGAATCTACCTCCAGGAACAGATTTCTATATTGGTATCTATTAAATGCATTAAATTGTAGCTAAATTATATATTATTACATATTATAATATATCAAATGGCATTTTGTATATCACCAATTTATTACTTGTACCAATCTCTCATGTAAAGGCTAAACAATTTTTAACATACAAATCACTTCAATTACATATTAAATTGGCTCAAATTGCCTCCAAATACATTTCCACGGCATTTTTGAAAACAATTGTTTTTTGCTTACAATTTGCCTCCAATTGAAATTATTGTCATGTTGACTGGTAGAGCTTTTTTTTTGAACAGGAGAATTTGTGGTTCAAAGTTGGAGTTTCAAGATGTTAGCTTTGACTTTCATCTCACAGATGGGAGCTTAAGAATTGTCTTTCAGAATTCCACCATTGCTTGTGAACCTGATATTTCTGAAACAGCAGAGAATGTCATTGTTTTGGTGGTAACAACAACAGGAATTTATAGATTCCAGTTTCCACACCCAAGAACTCTCAATAAGGTACCAAGTAAATATTTTTGTGCAAACAAGTATATTGCTGAGTGCATCTCCACACAATATATTATGAGATCTAAATAACTCAACTGCTAAATTTTTGTGCACAGGGAAAATCAGTTTTAAGCACCAATTCACCGCTGCCATCAATTTTTATGAATGCATCACCTTCAAACGTTTTGGGCTCGGCCAACTACTACATGTTCCCGACCACCCCCAGCATGGCACAGTTCACATGTGCTTCAACTTGTCACTTGTCTGATAATTCCAGTCTTTATTCATTCTCCAATCAGAATGGGAATGTGATACTCTTCAATATGGCTCCTCCCCTTTCATTCAGTAATTATTTAAATCTATGTTTTTTACAATTTAATGGATTTATCCGTTCATTTTATTTTTGACAAAAATGGAATCATTATTATTATCATCATTATTGTTTAAATTCCGATCAGGTGCCAATGTTTCGATGCACGAAGTTAAGCAAAGTGGAGTCGTGTCGAGATTTTTGGGAGGAATAGTTACGTCTGTTGTGGGGTTTGTTATTTGATACAAGCTGACATCTCATTAAACAAAGAAAAATATGAAAATGTTTTGCAACCAGGAACACTGTGGAAGGAGGTCAGGCCTGTTCTGATATGTGCATCTTGCAAGATGCCACAGATGAGCCTTTGGTTTGTGCTGTCACCTGGGACTTCAAGTTGAAGATTTGGTCTGCTGATGTTGGTGTCTTGATAGAATTCTTTGTTTATTTCTAATAACACCATTTATTGCAATAAAAATTAAATAACTAGTTGGATAAAAAATACTAGAATATGAAATGAATATTTCATAGCATAGGGTGTTGAAACCTATTCTAGAAATTTTGTCAACTGAAGTATTTAATGTAAAGTATTGGTAATTATTTTGCTTAAAATCTTAGACATTTGAGATGATGCTAAGTGAAGATATGTTCACACAAGCCTCTTCATACATCGACAGAAACAAAGTGATTAGTGCAGGTATGTGGAATGAGATAACACAGTTCTTTTTTGGTTATCTTGTAATTTCATTTCTCAATTCTTGAGGTTCCAAAAATATGATAAGAAAATATGTTGGTAAAACAAACAATGGAGAACAGCTGATCTTGATTGGTGTGTTTCTTAACATTCCCAACAATATTCAGGTTAGAAAGAAGAATGCTTAATTATGTTTAATTTCATGACTTTGTAATTCGTCAACAGTGTTCTTTCGAGTTGTCGACGCAGTTGCAATAAAATATTGTATTGTTTCAGTTTCATGTCTACCAAATTTCCAGTTCAGGATCCTCTTATGCCCTGCAACCAATCACAGTCTTTTATGATGCTCAGGTTCCTATTCTTAAATAAAATATTACATAACATTGGGTCAAATTATTTGCTTAAGCAAAATTAATTAATCAATCATATGCGTAAATACAACAGTAATGGTTTAAGTGATATTGTAGGAGGAGCTGATTGACTTCATATTTGATTCCGAGATGTTTTGGACGGTCTGGGCAACAAAAGGTCCGGACTATTTCGTCAAATTTGAATACCTCACCAAGTGAGACTTGATTTTACTTATTGTTTCTAAACATTATTTGTCATATACATTATTCTTGTATGATATTATTACGATATTATTCTTTTGTATGAGACTCAACTTTATAGAAAAATAGAACTTTGCTTTATTCCGAAATCAATTGAAATAAATCACGCAACTATCGGCAACTGAACCTTTCTACCAGAAAATCACACCGGAACTCCTTGAAAGACGCACCATGTAACCAACTCCGTAATTCTCTTGCATGCTTCCTCGCTCTGGAACAACTATATCCCTCCTTTTGAATGAAGCATTTCCGTATTGTATTGCAACATCACAACAATTCTGTAATAGGCAGTTTAGCTTATTGAAATATCAACAAGGACATCATTCAAATTTGCATGCCACATTTCCAAGCACTATTTATTTTTCATAAAATTTTGAGCAATTATTATCACCTTTTGAGAAAGTACTTAGTGGAGAAAACCTTTAATAAATATATTTCTCATTCATGGGAATATAACATCAATTTATCATTAAGATTAACATGGTAAATTATTATTCTCAACATGGTTAATTCCATTTTAAAACAGCAAGTCAATTGACTCAACTTGGACAGAAGTGATGATGAGTACAAAAATTGAGGAGGAGCTAAATGTATCTCCCTCCATTGATCCCAGACAGCTCTATTTGGACAACATTTTTTATCCTGACAGGTTCAGCAAGGATGCCATCATCAAAGCGTTATCTGTGAGATTTACATCTGTATCTATATAATATATATATATATATTGCATATTGCAATATTAAGTCATTGATAGTTTTACATTTTCTATATCTGAATGTTATTATATGATCTGCTCAGTCTTACACCCATCAATCTGGGAGCTTTGCACAGAGACTTCAATCAGTTTCAAGGAAAGAGCTGAAGAGCGAAATTTGTCTTGCTGTTGAGGAGCAGGTATGAGTTTAGTTTAATATATTATAATAATATGATAATAATACATTCTAATAATAATAATAATAACAACTTAATGTTATATTTTAATAATACTGTGATAGTTTATTTCAATGACTTAAAGTTTACATGTTTTTAATCACTTTTCAGATACGACTTGCAGCTGCCGACGTTGACTTTGATGTCCAGGAATCCGAGTATCTCGAGTTGCAGATGCAACAATGGAGCACTCTTTACTCCTATTGCTATCGCAATGAAGAGGTACATGCTCAACAGTTTTACAGTAATGCTGCTAAAGCAATATAAATAGTGAAAAGTATTGAAAATATTCGTTAGAAGCAAACGAGTTATCAAAATAATTACATTAGCACTTGTTTTATATTAATTATTTTAAATTAATTCTTGTTCCTCCAGAGAAATAGAAAGATCATGGGCATTGTGAGGGACACATCAACTGGGCTGGTGACCCTGGTTAGGGAGAAATGTTTCAGCACCTTGAAGCCCTCAAATGTCCTTGATCAATATTACTTGGATGACATTCCACCTCCACTTAAAAGATATCAGGAATTCTACCCGAACATTCATTTTGGTAAGAATTATTTGCAGTTCAGAAAGGAATAAAGCATTTCGATAATAAAACGTGCTGAGGGATTTTGAATGTCGGACATGATGCTTCAGATGAGAGCACGCACAGACGCATGGGCAAGCTGTTGAAGTGCTTGAGGCTTATGAATTTTCCTTCAACTGAGGAAGTGTGGGAAGAGAACTTTGGAACACCAGCATTCAATCCTCTTGCTCTAGCTCAGAGACATGCCCATCAATTGATGGTGATGCCAGAGTATGTAAACTTGCAAGTTCTTTTTAATAATATCAAGTTGCCACTCCCCATTTATAATATTGCATGATTCTATTATAGAATGGATTTTGACAACAGCATCAAACAGCTTGGAGGATGTCACTTGAGCATTGCAAAATTTGTAATGGAACTTTTGGACAGTTCCATGGACCGACTGAATTACTACGAGGACATGCATATGGATGATGATGATGCTAGAGGTATTACTTGGGTCTATTATCTTAATTCAATTAGTTTCTAGTAGACGATTTGCAAAAATAGGTACTTTTTTATAAATAGTTGTGGAAGTTCTTGGTCACTTAAGTGCAACATTATAATTTTCTTAGACTATCTGGCCAGATTTTATGTAATTGGAGATGTCACGAAGAGCGTTAAAAATTATTTAACAACCAATTTTTATTTCGATTCCTCAGGTAACGAAGAAATCTTGAGGCAATTATTTTCCAGTGCTGAGGGTCTGAAAGTGCTCGTTGAAACTGTGAAGCAGTCAAACGAAACCAGATATCAGTTGGCAAAAGGCCTCCTAGTACTTGCTGTTTACCTACGAAGCTGCACTGACAAGGTGGATTCAAATGTTTTATTGACTTTTTATCTATAAATTCATGTCATTTCAATTCTTTTATGAACAGCTGACAGGCAGTCAAGTTGTGGAAGTCGAGCAGTTGATCAGTCATTTGTGTCAACTTGTTGGATCCCTTCATGCCATTCTCTGGTGTGCTTCGACCACTGTACTTGCTACTGACCTCTGCTGTGTGTGAGTCTCAATCTATTTTAAACTCTGATGGTTAATGAATGGAATTCTACACTTATCTACAGAGATTTCTATTCTACAGAGAAATATTTATTTTATTTTATGTTTCACTTGTCCAAACATAATTTTTAGGGATAAGACTAAAAAGTCACTGGAGCTTTTGAACCAATTCAAGCATGACTCCAATTTCAACCTACTGGAAAGTGGTAGGATGCTTCTTGAATTTGTAACACTTTGATGATTAAAATCTGACTGAAAATATTCTTCTTTGCAGAGGAAAACTCGATGACACTTTTAGAATTGTTCCTTCTGGCTCAAGGGAGAGAGGAAGTTTTCAACAAATTCTCCAATTTCTTGAAGACCCATTTCAACCTGAAAGTTTGGATGAATGTGTTGCCATGCATAGCTGATCTTGTTTCCATGTGTTTGTAAGTATATACATATGAGTAATTTATTATTGTTATTAACTGATGGATGCTTTGTTACAAAGGAGACCAGATCTATCTGGATTCATCTTTCCTCTTACTCTGTTCAACTGCTGTCAGCATCTTCACCTGCAGCACTACACTCAAATGGTTCAAGTTTTCTATCAACAGGATGTGGGAACGTTGAATCTCTTCCTTGGGCTTTCATACTTGGCAACTAAGTAAGTTAATTGTTTACTGAACTCTGGATAGTATAATTTTTTACAATATATTATATTAGATATAAGAAATCAATATAAATTCAGGTATTGTATAAAAGTGCGTGACATAAATGCTGTGATCTGCTTAAGTTTCTCTCAGTAAATATCCAAAAATAGCCTTAAATAAAACTAAGATTTTATGTGTCACAGGATAATACAGTGCATTTTCTGCTTTCACTAATTTGTGCTTTATAAATGTTCTTAATAGATATACATTCAGAGAATTTTTCCAATTAAAACTTAATTTACAAAATTCATATTTCAGTGAAGCCAAGAAAGCTCTGCATTGCTTCAAGGAAGTGAGGCAGTACATAGGAGCAGAGGAGTACCTCATGCAATTGGTTGCTGATGCGGATCCCCTTTACATGGAGACAATCTATTCGATGAAGGTCCAAATCACATCCTGACCATCTCTTTAGGATATTAACTTAGAAATAATTCTTAGTATTTCATTTGCCTGTAACTTGAATCGATCCATGTTATTTTATTGTCAGTTTAAGGTAATAACGTTATTAAAATTCCATAATAATAATTTCAGATCATGAGTTTATTTGAGGAGTTTCAGTACCCTTCACTGCTAATAGACTTTGCAAAATACACCATTGAACTGGGTGACAATGATGATCCAAATTTGGTTGGTTTGCATAACGAGTGATTTACAAATTTCCTGAACAATTGATGAGCCATTGCTTGGTGTGTTTAGGCTACAATTTGGATGAAAATATTTAGAAGCGAGCTGGAACTTTGCCATTACGAAAATGCCTATGATGCACTCTTCAGGAATCCAGAGTCAAGCAGGTCTTTGAAACTTGTTTGATAAAAATTCAACTTCATCGCCTTTATTAATATTAATATTATGTTTCAGACAAAAGGATTGTCTGAGGCAATTCCTTGCTGTGTTATGTGAGAAGAAAGAATATAAGATCCTTGTTTCACTGAGATATAGATCAAGAGGAACCCTAATTGAGGATGAAGTCTGTCATGGATTTATTATGATAAATTTATTCTATTCTGACTTTATTTTTACAGACTGATATTTTTTCATGTTTTAGGCTGCTATTATTCTCGAATCTCGAGCAAGGTCGAGCGACGTGACAAGGAACAATTACTATGATCTCTTGTATGCCTTCTACGTACAAAGAAAGAATTTTAGATGCGGTAAGTTCTTGCATGCACTCTGCTCGATGAGATGTTTTGTTTTAATGTGAGCATTTGTTCCCAGCTGCCAGTGTGATGTATGAATGTGCCACGAGATGGGGCCAGGAAGTGTCAGGACTGGATGGACTGAAAAGAATGGTGGAATATCTCACCACTTGTCACAACTGCCTCCTCCTTGTTGACCAGAGGTTTATTGATTGGCATTTTTTTACTTCATGAGAAAATTAAGATAACTTGTTTTTCTTTGTTCTGTTTACTCAAGGAATGCCTGGATTGTGAAGCCACCAGCATCAAATGCCGATTTAAGAGGATCCAATGGTTCAGCAAAGCATTCGTCCGAGGGAATGGAGGTAGTGATAATTGCCCTGGAGAACTTCAAACAAGTAGTTTGATGAACAAGTTGTTTGTAATTGCAGCTTAGAAGCAGGTCGAAAGGTTGCAAGAATGTGGAAGTTTTGAATGTGAAGGATGTCGAGAAAGAGCTGATGATGACATCCTCACTTCTTTCCATTCACGAATCCTACGGTGAAAATTCTAAAAAAATTATTCCTGTGAGGCTGTTGCCATGAAGACTGGGGAAGTTGTTAGGCTTTTGTGCAATTCTGGTCTCTATGACAAAGCCTTCCAATTGTCCACATTTTTTGGACTTTCACTTATTCCTGTTTTTGAATCACTGGTCCTTAGGTTAGTCAGAAGTTGTATGAAAATGACCTTGTGGTGTTTTTCTAGCTAGTAACTGTTTTAGGTGCTTAGGGACGAGCGATAAGTCAACCAGTCCTGATCAGATGTTCTTGGGACTGGATAACAAGCATCAAATGGATTGGCTCGATTACAACGAGGATGCCACATGTCCAACAACTAAAAAATACGCGTAAATTAATTATTTGCTTTGAAAATATTCAACTCGTTTCAATTGCTGTTGTCTACGTTTTTATTGTTACTTCTGGCCTTGTTACGTACATGCTTTGACAACATGATCTAAGATGAAATATCATCATAACAGAACATCAAGTGACAGGGCATGGAAAATTCTTCAGACAAATTTGGAGAAGTTTGAGACTCCGTCCTCCACGAGGGGTTACAGATGCTGTGCCTTGAAAATGTTTTACAGCAACTTCCCCCTTCCCAGTTGGTTCACAGCAGCTTACAAGGTACATTAAATTGCAGTTAATTCTCTTCCAAGTTACTGATATTTACAATTAATCATTTTAGAAATTTAATCCCGCTGAGCTGATGATGCTTTATTCCGAATATGGCCATCTCCAAGACGCTTCTGATCTTGCTCTGCAGTATGTTGAAGCAGTTGCTGGGAAGGGCAAAGACTACTTCAACCTCAAAGTAATTATTTAAGATTCCTTTTTAGCCAATAATATATCGGAATTTAAAGCTAAATTAATTGTTTTCTTTGTTTTAGGATTACCTCCATGCTGGCTGTTCAGCAGTTTGGCTCCCCTACAAAATAATAGACAACATCTTACAGAGTTTTGATAATTTATCCGATACAACGCAAGCTCTTGCGACAGTATGCATTCACATTGACGTGATTCACTCATTACTTCGTTAAATAACAATAATTTTTGCTTTAAATTTCAGACCATTTCTTCTTTGAGAGAGGCACTTAAAAAACACTTCAAACTTGTGGAACATTCCAGCAAAGCTGTTGTCTACTCTGCCCATTAATTTGCATCAGCTATTGTAATAGTTGAAATACATGTCCAAATAATTGGTGTTTTTTCGATCAATTTGAAAGCTATGAAAGTGTTTAAGTGGGTTTGTCAGTGTTAAAATATTTCCTAGCTCATGCTACGTGGAAGGAATGTTTTTCTGAGACATTTTGGCGGAATTACAAACTAATTGGGCTTTACCGATGGTAAAGAGGCTCGGTGGCATATGTGTTTAAAATCTTTCACAAAACTTTATTTGCGTGAATGGGCATGTAAAAAATGAAAACTGAAGTAAAGTAGGGTATGTGAAATTCATATCAACCCGTTCTCAAGTTTTAAAAGCGAAATCAACCAAAGTATGCCAGAACCACGACCGAAAAAATAGCCAACAATATCGCTCCAATGTTGCAGGCCCAAAAGGGAAGCTTATCTTCGTAGAGGGATGTGTTTTCTTTTTCCAAAGCAGCCTTTTCTTCGTCACTCAATTTAATTTCATTTTCAATTCCGCAAATCCAACGCGCGGCTTTTTCCCACCAATGAATTTTAGCCGCAAAAGGTTCTGCAAATTAGCAAATTTTAAAGAAAATTATCTTTCTATTTCAGGAGTAAAATGATCAAATTTACCCTGGATTTCCAATCGCACAGAAACCTCGCTCGAAGCCGCTGTAACTTCGGAATTTTGGATTTCTTCGGCCACTCCTTTGGCTTTCTTTCTCTTTTCCTCTTCCTCATTCAAATCTATTCTTTCTTCCGTGCTGTGTCGATTCCAAAATAAAAGCCTAACGAGCTGAAATCAACAACTTTATTATTTTTAAGGGTAAGAAATTAACTTGAAAACGGAGTTTTTTTTATGCTTTATTGCTTCATATAATTCGACCGTAAAAATAAATAAACCGCACTCACATATTTCTCTTCAATTGGCTTCGTAAAAAGGCTGACAATCACTACAACCAGTGCTGCAAAAGCAAAGAGAATGATGCCAAAATGGAGATAGTGGATGTCCTTTATGAGCATATGTCGAGGATCTTTCTCGGAACTTCCGCATGGAATTTTCTTGTAGATGTTTTCCCAAATAAACCTCGTGAGTCCAACCACTAGTCCTGCCATTAGTCCCCAGAATGCTCCCTGAATTTATTTGATTTATTATTTATATATCCTTATAAATTGTATTTAAATGCAATTGTACTTAAAGTAATAAAGTTAAACTAGCGCATACTGTTACGAAAATATTATGACAGCAATTAACCTACATGTTCGTTGATTCTTCCCCATAAAACAGCCAGGATGTAAACAGCACAGATCGGGGGAGCTAAGTAACTGGTCACACTTTGTATGTAGTTGAAAAGTTCCGCAAAGTTTTGAACGATGGGGATCCAAGCAATTGAACATCCAACCATGACCAGCACGAAAACCCTAACAAGTTACATTTTATACATGCACTTTCAAAGCTATTTAAGTCAAAGTTCTGTGTGCAGAACTACCTTCCTACTATCATTAGCTCCATGTCCGTACATTGTTTGCGAAATTTCACCCATATATCCATGGTGAAAATTGTGCTGCTGCTATTAAAAACCGATGATAGAGAGGACATGAGAGCCGACATCATCACGGCAAGCATCAATCCCCGAGCTCCAATTGGCATGAGGCGAAGAACGAGGGTTGGGTAGGCCAGATTTGTACAACCGGATGCTGATCCACACAACATCTCGCATCGAACAGGATCTGAACATGCCACAATGTCTGTTGGAAAATTGATGAGAATCATCAAATATTTGAAGTTTAATCTTCGAAAAACAAACAATTCTATACAATTTATTTAATTGTAAGCGTTTACGACGACTTTATTCAGTTTATTCAGGAACCTGGAAAGAGAATCCTGGAAATCATGCCGGGGAAAACGATGAGCCAAAGTGGTAGGAACTTAAGATAGCCTGCCATTAAACATCCAGCCTTTGCATGACTGAAATTCTTCGAAGCCAGTGCTCTTTGGACAATGACCTGACCGAAATCGATTTTGAAATTGTATTTAAGGTTAAATGAACTTTTTCGCCCATCATAAAAGTCTTGCCTGATCCGAGCACCAATACCAGACCGAGGAAATGAGTATTCCAAAGTATCCTGGCCACGGAAGGACTTCGTCTGTCGCCGAACGGAACAAATGGAAGCTGTTCTTTGGCGGAAATGCACAGCTGGAGTTGACTGGTGGAACGAGAGTTGAGACGTTTGTATTTGGATCAGTGACGTTCAAGAGTTCAGCCGACATCAAAAAGCGCTCTTTCATTTGCAAATAACCTCCGACCTTGGTGAAACCTTTTAAGAACATTTATGTCATCAATTCACAAAAAGCCGGCAATAAATGCCAATAAACAAAGAAGTGAACATCAGAAGCGTTAACTATTACACATCAACTAAATTAAATTAAAGTTAACCTTAATAAATCATGATCAAATAAATCATAATTTTGTTGATGGTTGAGGCTTACTTGACAATAGACTTTTGATGATAACAGTTAATGCTTTTGATGTTCGTTTTTATTTTCCACAAAAGCAAAATTTATTGTTAAAGAATGAACATTATAGAAAAATAGGGATTAACGGGACTCACTGACAATCATGAGGTAAACTGCACCAATAATCATGATGATGGTTTGAATGAAGTCTGTCCACATTACGGCAGTTAAACCACCTGGAACAAGTTTCAATTAACCTTCTGTTTTTATTATGAATTATTTAAACTTATTATTACTGTTTTGTTGCTATTCAATTCATTTAATTCGATACTTTTTATTTCTAATCCTAGTAAACCAGTGAAAGTGCCTCTGACGATTTCTCAACGGCTTACGAACAAACTGCAAGCTTTTGAAACCCCTCAATTCTTTATGCCATACCTTTATGCTATTTTCAACTTTCAAGTTTTCCAGTTTTCACCTTTTTCTAAATCGCATACGAGTTTTAAACTCGAGAGCTACTGAAATCGAGCAAATAGACAATAAACAAAGAACCTTTAAAAAGAAACAAAAAAATTTGTCTAAAATTATAAAATATGCAAGATGAATTAAAAAACTAGTTATTTACGCCGGATAATGGATTACCGGATATCGAGTCTTACTGTTATATGCCTAGTCTAAATAATAAACATCGGTAAGACAGATCGATACCTGTTATTGTGAAGAGAGCAGCAATGATGAGTAGGAGAAGAATGGCGAGGTAAATGTTCCAACCCACAGCCTGGTTGATGAACAGAGCTCCTGCGTAGAGATCTGCCTGTTTTCAAGATGTCATCATTACCACCGTCATCATCATTGCTGTCGCCATCATCAACAACATCGTCATTATCATCATCCTCATCCTCACTCTTTTCATTCTGAACAATCACGTGGCGATTAACTTCAGCGCATTTGCTGCTTTTCCAAATTTGCGCTATATAAATTCTCACGATAAATAAAATCCTCAACATCGTATGCGTCATTTATTTTGAACCCCTTCGTACTCACTGCTATCTTGGTGAATACGGAGAGGAGCAGAGCCAGAACTGCCAAATAAATTCTGATCCTTTGACCACCAAAGCGCTTGCAAATGTACTCGGGCATTGTGTAGACCTGCAAGATATTCAGATTTGCACATTTTAAATTCAAATTACTCCATATAAATTAGCTATAATTATTATTATTGTTGTCATCATTACCACCGCCACCACCATCATCATCATCATCATCGTCGTCGTCGTCGTCGTCCTCATCATCATCATCACTCTTAATTGTTACTTTAGCTCTTAATTGGCCATCAATTGATTAAAAAATCCTAAAAACAAGTCATCAAACATAATTTTAAAAGCATTTTTGTGTGAAATCCAATTTTCAGAGAATCAAAAATAACTCACTCCTGACGATATGTATACTGGCAGAAAGATCCACCCCAATAATATGAGAACCAGCATAGCCTTGTATGATATTTAATATCATTACTTCATCTCACTTCAATATTGTGATTTTCTATGAAATAATACACATCGTCGATACTGATTGCATTTATTCCCACAATTGAGCCAACATTTACGAGTTTTTATAAAAGTAATTAATTGTGCCGTGCACAGTAGCACGCATTATTAGCCATTGTAAGAGCATGTTACACCTCTTCAAATAATATTTAAGCCACAAAAAACAATTTTGTAATAAAGGATACCAGGATAAAAATAGACCCAAAAATGATATCATTTACAAATGGCCCACAATTAGAAAAGATTGAAGACTAATTCCAAGCATGTAAAAATGTGAAAACTCATTGATAGATTTTTTAAATAAATGGGGTCCAATTGCCTTGATCGATGCTGGGCTCTTCATAAACGTTGAAGAATCACTTGTTATGTTATGATATGTTTTTATCTTTATATTTGAAGTGAGTGCTTGCAATAAAACTCGTGGTGTCTTAAGTAGACAATGTTTCACACAAATTCAGATAAGACTAAACCAACACTTGAGCTGTTGAGGTTCAACCGGCGCCGACGTCAACATTCAAAACCTTAAGATGGTCTCAAGATTTTCAATTTTCACATTTTGGGGTTTCGTAAATATAGTATGAATTAATATTTTTATTTATTAAATTATAGTATTGTTTATTAACTTTAATTAGACTGCGAGTTATCTTGAGCAAGAACGTCATTTCAGCTTGAAGAGATTTTTTTGCTTCTAAGCAATGCCCCCAAATGACGTCCTTGATCGTGAGAATGGCTTGAGTGCATGGTTGGATTAAAGCAATGTATTCTTGTTTTGTCATGGGCGTCCGCAGAAGTTTATGTAGGGGAGCAAAGGTTTTTTAATTCAATTTTTGAATCCACTAAAGATGAAATGGAAGCCAACATTGAACTCGAAGGATGCAAGGGCTATTCCTGTTGAGGCACCCGACCCAGCCAGACCAATAAAGTGACCACTACCGATGTTACTCGAGAACAAGGAAGCTCCAACCTGTAATTAATTAAATATAAATGATTAAATATAATATTTATTGCGCATAACCATAAATAAAAACCCATATAACCATAAATTGCGCATAAATTAAAATATGCCATTTAATTGGCCAAATGGGTCGCGTTCCTATAGGCGGCAGCAATGGCAACAGTCGTAATGTGTTGTGATCGCAATCCAGCCTGTACCGCCAGGGAGCGCCCCGGGAAATGAACGCTATATAAATGGTAGATCGATTAAAAAGTGCCTTCACATCCTACGAATACATAAGGCACTCAAAAGATCGGATAATTGCAATTTTACCTGCAAAGCAACGAAATGATTTCTTATTCGATTAAGCTTTTAGTTGAGACTTTTATTATACTTAGCTACTTTATCACCCCATTAATAGACATTATCAAGCAACGAATTACAAATGTTTTACTAGCCGAAAGATATTCTGTTAGTGGAGCGAGTCTTACTTTCTAGTTACTTTTATATATAAAAATGACTGTGTGTATGTTCCCACATCATGTTGATTGGATGAAACAATCTCCGCCCAGAAAATGAATAAAAACAAAAATCCTAAATGTTTAAGTCAACTAATAATTTTATAAAACTTAGTAAATATAATTAAATTAAATTAATTTTGATTAATAAAATTACGCGCATATTCAGGATCTTTGGAAATGAAGCCCTAAATATACATATTCATATTTAAATGTATTTCAGTGAGTCATCGCTACAAATCAAAATTTTTTTTTGTCAAATCAATTACGCCACCCAGCAACAAGCTATTGGTCGACCTACATCAAGAAAAAGAAAGTCATCAGAAATAGACGAGCAACAAGAAGTAAAACTGAAAAAAAAGCTCGATTACGAACTACTCAACCACTGTCGTCTGAAACAGTCTACCAACGGGAGGCAAGACTGGAAACCGCACTGCTCGATCTAGACGAAAACTACAAGTTGATTTAAATATTTGTTGCATGCCATTACGATGCTAATTCACATGAATATTAAATAAATGATGGAAATTCACATTTAAATTGAAGAAATAACAGCCTTCGATTAGCTGGACAGAAGCCACCTCTGCTATAATCAGCAAGTTCGGTCATGTGTAAAAGACACACTCATTTTTATTGTAGTGGTCCAAATCATCTCAGTTATGCAAGGTATTTCAATAAAATAAGCAAACATTTGTCGTAATTTTCAAATTGAACGATTTGATAATACGATAATACAAAGAATTGGAAATGGCCGATCCAATCGAAGAAGCTCCTTCGTATATGATTGCTAGGGATGAGAAATATGCTGAAGAACGCCGACAAGAACATCGAGCAAGACATAAAGAAGATATGTTAGAAAATCGGCAAATTCACGAACGATCAGGAGGCGAACAATTTCGAGAAATGGCTTCAGAGACAATATTTTCGTTGTCAAATCAATTGTGCCATTCAAACAACAAGCTATTGGTCAATCTAAACCTCCATCGAAAAAGAGAAAGGCATCAGAAGCTTCAGAAATAGACGAGCAACAGGAAGCAAGGCTGAAAAAAAGCTCGAGCCCTTTTGTCTGAAACAGTCGAGCAACGGGAGGCAAGACAAGAAACCGCTCGACTACGCAGATGGAAGAACTGCCCATTCAATCACCATAAATAAAGCTCATTGCACAATATTTAGAATTAGATCTAGAGACGGATTGCTTCTCACATGGACAATTATATGTTGAGTGTTCTAGAGTTGGAAAACCAACATCTTCACAGACAATGGAACAACAAAAAATATTGTATATCCACAAGCAATGTGAAATCAAACATATTAGAAAAGTGCGCTTTCTCTTTTCTTTCTTTACCACTTAAACAGACTGAGCCACAGCAACGCGTGGCCGGGTACACTAGTAAAATATAAATTTCTCATGAGTATGTAAATATGTATCTATGCAAATTGGACTCGATTTGCTAACAACCATTCAATTAATTTTGAAACGCGTCGATCAATAATGGATTGTTTATGCAAGGATTAACTTAAAAATAATTTCGTACGAAGACGTTTGGCTTGAAGCAACAGCGGCTTAAAAGTTATTTTTGTGGTCCACGAAGTTAAGCAATAAACTTAATTAGCAATTTTTAATATTTAAGTAAATAAAGTGCAGAAGTTAATATGCTTGAAATTTGTATCATTATGAATTCACAAAATCTCGTCATAATTGAAATTGCTGGAACTTTAAATCACTTATGTAATGGTTAAATCCTAATGATGGCGATGACGATAATAATAATAATAACGAATATACCCCATACCAGAATGAAATGCATTGACCTTCCAGCTAGGAAATAACCACCCACTGAACCACGGTTCTTCAGAGAGGACTGAGAATTAATTTAATAAATTTGTTTATTACATACTAAAAATAAAAACAACAATGCTTTATTTTTGTAAGGCATTATAATTATCTCAAAAAACATCTGAAATATGAGTCCTTAGAAATTTGTCAAAGCTGACAAACTATGAACAAATGCAAGGACGCGTTTTAAATGATAGTAACAATAACTTATAGAATAACGTAATAACGTAAATAATAATATTTCATTGAAAACAGAATCTAAGAAATGAAATACAGCCATAATAAACAATGCACTAACCCAGATTCCGAAACCGATGACGATAGCAAAATACAGGATGATTGCAATCAAGTCTATCACTTTGATGTTAAAGAGAGTGTCTGTTATCTCCATGTTCTTCTTTCTTTCCCATGCAATAACACGAAAGATTCGCTTTACAAATTTTCTGTAAAATCTTTACCTAAGACACAGCGTAATTTATCACGTCAGGTAGAGAATTCTCAAGAGCATTCGAAATGTTTTTCTACAATGTTTAACTCTTCAGGTAGCACAAGTAGACAAGTTTTGTGCCAATTTAATAACCATGGTTTCATTTATTTCAAAGCTTTAATCACGCAAAAGATTTCTTTCCTACTCCAGCTCGGGGTTCTGGGGATATTGTTGACAAAATGCCGATAGCACATGGCAGATTCGCACGATAATATTCCTTTTTTTAAAGAAATAATCAATCCCCACCCATGATTCCTTTACCGTTTTAAGCGTAAAAAACAAAAGCACATCCGGTTGAAGTGCAGAGAAATTTATCAGAATTGTTTAAACTAATGATGGACTTTGAATAACAAAGTTAACAAAACAAAGTTTGTGATTCTGCCACAGACTCATTCGAAATGACTTATCATCCTCATGTTATGTGATGTCCATGCTTAGAAACCTTCAATACAAGTTTATTGTTTTTTTTGTTATCAAAAGTAAAAACCTTTAGCTGTTTCACCCAGACACGTCCCTCCGACAGCAAACTTCCATATGACATGGAGTTCTCACGTTCGCAAAGGTTTCTTGTCTCCAGAAAGGCTGATTTAAGTCAATTTGAAAACGAAAGAAAATTGATCTTGGTATGGCAATGATCAGTTAACTGGAATGTCTCTATGACTGGGCTCTGGCTCTACTATAAGTACTAGTGTCATCTACTACGACTTCCAGAAAGCATTCGACTCGATGTCTCAAACGATGCTAGTTCTTAAAATCGAACGTTATGGCATTTGTGGTAACTTATTGCTTTGGCTGACAGACTTCCTGAACGGCCGATCACAAATTGTTAGTGTTGGGAGATCGTTATCTGACAGACGTAGTGTAATCAGTGGAGTTACCTTAGAGACTGATTTTGGACTTCTTCTTGTGCTACAAAATCCTACAAGGGTACATGAAGCATCGTGAACCTTATAAACAACATCCACCCAGCCTCCTATTCTGGTACGAGAGGCCACACACACAAAATAAGACCAGTCTCATGTACTATAAACGCAACCAAATACTTATTCTCCATTAGAATAGTCCACGATTGGCACTCACTACCAGACGACATGATAACCTCTACCATCTTCTCTAGGTTCCGTTGTTGCTATGTTAATAAACCAGACTTCTCTAAGGCTTAGAGCTTAAGCTCTTAACTATTGCCAACTGAATCTCCCTCGTCTTTACTATACATTCTTATTTTATTTTGGTTCCATATTTATTCTAT